>UESW01004034.1:529618-656677 GCA_900491605.1 Calamus simplicifolius
GATCGATCAACTGGTGGATGCTACATCCGGTCATGAAGTCCTTAGCTTCATGGATGCTTTCTTCGGGTACAACCAGATCCGGATGAACCCGGCTGATGAAGAAGCTACCTCCTTCATAACTGAGAAGGGGTTATACTACTACAGGGTAATGCCTTTCGGGCTAAAGAACGCAGGAGCCACCTACCAGAGGCTGATGAACAAGGTCTTCGAAGGTCGGATAGGACGCAACATGGAAGTGTACATGGATGACATGTTGACAAAAAGCGTTCACGACACTGACCATATCGCGGACCTAACAGAGACTTTCGACAACCTTCGTCGGTACCAGATGAAGCTGAACCCGCGTAAGTGTGCGTTCGGGGTAACAGCCGGAAAGTTCTTGGGTTTTATGGTAACTCGGAGGGGGATCGAAGCAAACTCGGACAAAGTCCAAGCCATCTTGGACATGAGGCTTCCTGCCAACAAGAAGAAAGTACAGCGCTTGACGGGAAGGGTGGCTGCTTTAAGCCGCTTCCTGTCTGTTGGCCCAGATGACAACCCAAGAGGGGGGGTGAATTGGGTTCTTTAAAAAATTAGCCTTTTAAATTATTAGCTTGAGATGAAAGAAGACAAATGCAAAGTAAAGATAAATTGCAGTGAATAAACAGAGATAGAGATAGAGACAATCGACACGGCAAACACAAAGGATTTTATAGTGGTTCGGTGTATCCAACACCTACGTCCACTCCCAAGATTTACTTGGGTCCACACTATAATCACCCTAGATTACAGCAGAGTTGTTTTACAAGCTCACAACTCGAACTTGTTGTTTTCCCGGGGGGCACAACGAACCCAGCTGGTTTTCAAGGGCTCACCAATACAAAAACCCTTAACCCCAAGCTTAACCAAGCTTGAACTGAGGTAAGACTACCTCCTCTAGTTCAATCCCTCAGATTGAGCTAGACACGAAGAGTAGAAATATGATTGTTTAGTTACAATGGCTCCTTAATGAGCAGATAAACAAATGTAAGATAGAGTTTAGATGAGCCTGATTTGCAGTTGGTTGGCTTTGAGCTTTTCTTCTTTTTTCTTCAACTCCTTTGAGGTGTAGAATCGGCCTCAGCACGGATTCTCCATGGAATGAGTGTTGGAGTTGATTTGGGCTTTTCCTCTTTTCTTTGAGTGGTGGAAATCACTTGAGATGCACTTGGATAGCACTTGGATTTTCTTCAGAAGCTTCCTTGGATTTGAGCTTGAACACAGAAGGAACTTCCTTTGATTTCACACTCTTTCTTTCACTCTATTTTGAATCACGGATTTTTTTTCAACTGAAGCTCTATTTTTCCGATTTTTCTCTTCTTTTTCTTTGAAATAAATTTCTCTCTATTCGTCTCTCTTTGATTTGAAAACAGCTTCTCTATTTATAGATTCTGCAAGAATATAGCTGTTAGAGATAAAAAAATAGCCGTTAATCAAAAATCTTACCGTTGGAGCTGAGTTGGCATCCGTAAAAAATTTTGTCCAGATTTGCTGGAGTCGACTCATGGTTTTCCCGAGTCGGCTCGAGCTCGTGATACTTAAAATAGAAATGCTCATAAAGGTTAGGGGTCGACTCACCAAAAGTAAAGTGTCGACTCCTGAAAGTCGGGAGTCGACTCATGAAAAGCTGGGGGTCGACTCGCGAAGTGCTCAGAAAAACACACCTCTGGTGTCTGAGCGGAGTCGACTCGAACAGTCATGGAGTCGGCTCGACAGAATCAGGGGTCGACTCGATAAATTTCGTGGGTCGACTCGAGACAGATGCACATTTCTGTACACTGTGTAGAGTCGACTCTGAAACTCAAGAGTCGGCTCCGGAACGTATCAAAAATCAGAAACTTTTCTGATTGACATTAAAATCGTTCCAGATTCATTTTAATTCATTGTTTTGACTTGAATTCAATAAAATTGACATTAAGAATTAATTCAAGAACTATTCCAAAAACTCATTGATTAAAACATGAATTATAAAATTTCTTTTTGAAAGTTTAAACATTGAGCTTAAAGTTACTTTCAAAAATGATTAAAGTCAAACTTTAACATTCTCATTGATTGTTCAAAATAAATTCATAGCTTATTTGAGTAAACTCATTACATCTTTTAATGAACTCAATGGCTTTTAGTAATCATCAAAATCAAAAGGATTGGGGCATATAATTTTTCAATAATCTTCCAACACTGTCCAAGTCTGCTGAGAGGTGCCTACCTTTCTTCAAGGCGCTTCGCAGAGTCAATGAATTTGAATGGACGAAAGAATGCCAGGAGGCGTTCGAAGGGTTAAAGGAATTCTTATCTACCCTGCCACTCCTAGCCAAGCCGACAGGTGGAGAAGAACTCCTTCTATACCTTGCGGCCTCTTCTGAGGCCGTTAGTTCTGTGCTGATCCGTGTGGACACCAATGGCATGCAAAGGCCAGTATACTACACAAGCAAGGTGCTCCACGATGCGGAGACCAGATACTCAAATATGGAAAAGATCATCTTGCATTGATCGTGTCTGCTCAGCGTCTGCGGCCATACTTCCAAGCCCACCTGATCGCGGTGATCACAGACCAACCACTGAAGATAGTTCTTGCTCTCCCGAATACTTTCGGCCGGCTGGCGAGGTGGGCCCTTAAGCTGGGGGAGTTTGACCTATCTTTTCGCCCCTGTTCGGCCATGAAGTCTCAAGTCTTGGCGGATTTTTTGGTCGAATGCACTTGGGAAAGGAGCAACCTAAAGAACCTCCTGGACACTCAGCCCCTCGGGACCAGTGATGATGAATGGGTCCTTCATGTGGATGGGGCATCAAATTCTCAAGGGAGCAGAGCAGGCTTCATCTTGGCCAACTCGGATGGAGTTGTAACCGAGTGTGCACTTCGCTTCCTCTTTCCAGCCACTAATAATCAGGCGGAATTTGAAGCTTTGCTGTCCGGCATGAGATTAGCTCGAGAGCTTGGGGTGAAACACCTTAGGGCATTCACCGACTCCCAACTGGTTGCTGGTCAGATCACAAGGGAATATGAAGCAAGGGATCCCATCATGTCCTGCTACTTAAGTATGGTACAATCGCTGGCTTCCCCCTTGGCTTACTTTAGCGTCAGCTATATTCCTCGACAGGAGAATGCTAGAGCCGACGCCTTATCCTGTCTTGCCACTTCAGCCGATGGGATGTTGGGAAGAGCCTATGTGGAGCACTTAGAAGCCCCGAGTATTGATGTATCAAGAGAAACTCTACCAGTGGAGCAGGAGCCTTCCTGGATGGACGCCTATGTCCGATACTTTACTGAGGATACCCTCCCCAAAGACCCTGCCGAAGCTAGGAAGCTTAAAAGATGGGCCCCAAAGTTTTTCATAATGGAGGGAAAGCTCTATCGGAGGTTGTTCTCATACCCGTCCTCAGGTGCGTCGGTCCCACTGAAGCCAATTATATTCTGCGCGAGATACATGAAGGTATATGTGGAAGCCATCTGGGGGGCAGGGCTCTTGCATACAAAGCCCTACGGCAGGGGTATTACTGGTTGACAATGAAGGAGGACGCATCCGAACTTGTCAAGAGGTGCGATAGCTGCCAGCGCCATGCTAACATTCAACATCAATCGGCGTCCCAGCTGACACCGCTGGCTGCACCATGGCCCTTCGCACAGTGGGGGATGGACATCCTGGGGCCATTCCCTCCAGCCTTCGGACAACGCAAGTTCCTCGTGGTGGTCGTCGACCATTTCACCAAGTGGATCGAGGCAGAGGCTTTCGCTAAAATCATGGAGGTCAAAGTAAGGACTTTCTTCTGGAAGTCTGTGGTGTGCTGGTTCGGGTTACCGCACACCCTTGTTACTGATAACGGCCGACAGTTTAACAACACGGCCTTCCGGGAGTTCTGCGATGGCCTAGGCATCCATCATCGATTCACCTTCGTGGGGCACCCCCAAACCAACGGTGCAGCTGAGGTGGCCAATCACATCATCTTCCAAGGACTCAGGGCTTGGCTAGACCGCTGTAAAGGGCGTTGGGTGGAGGAACTCCCCAGTGTACTATGGGCCTACCACACGACGCTGCGAGCCCCACTGGGGAAACTCCTTTCAGCCTGGTCTTTGGGACCGAAGCGGTCATCCCAATGGAGATAGGAGTACCCAGCCCCCGGACGGAATTATATCACAAAGAAAGCAACTCAAACCAGCTGCAAGCCAATCTAGATCTGGTGGAAGAGTTGCGAGACCAAGCACAGCTTCGCATGGCAGCGTTCCGTCAGCGAGCGGTCAAGTACTACAATGCTCGGGTGCGATTCAAGACATTCCGTTCCGGAGATCTCGTTTGCGAAGAGCTAAAGTATCAAAGCCGATAGAGGAGGGCAAGCTGGCACCAAGATGGGAAGGACCATACCGCGTTAAGGAGGTACTTCACCACGGGGCGTACAAAGTTGAAGAGCTAGACGGAAAACCATTTCCTCGCACTTGGAATGCCGACAATTTACGCCGGTATTATCAGTAGGATGCTATCGTCATTTATTTGAATCTATTTGATAAATGAATATTCAACATGATCACTTATTTTCGAATGAGTATGTTCAGCAACAAAAGACCGGTTCCGCACCGGCAATAAAGACCGGCTCCGCGTCGGCACACTAAAGACCGATTCCGCACTGGTAACTAAAAGACCGGTTCCACACCGGCAACTAAAGACCGGTTCCGCACCGGCAACAAAGACCGGCTCCGCGTCGGCACACAAAAGACCGGCTCCGCGTCGGCACACAAAAGACCGGTTCCGCACCGGCAACTAAAGACCGGTTCCGCACCGGCAACAAAGACCGGCTCCGCGTCGGCACACTAAAGACCGGTTCCGCACCGGCAACTAAGACCGGCTCCGCGTCGGCACATCAAAGACTGGCGCCCCGCGTCGGCATTAAAGACCGGCTCCGCATCGGCACATTAAGACCGGCTCCGCGTCGGCGCATCAAAGACCGGCTCCGCATCGGTACATTAAAGACCGGCTCCGTGTCGGCACATTAAAGACTGGTGCCCCACGCCGGCATTAAAGACCGGCTCCGCGTCAGCACATTAAGACCGGCTCCGCGTCGGCACATTAAAGACTGGCGACTCGCGTCGGCACTAAGGACCGATGCCCTGCGTCGGCACTAAAAGTTGGCCTCCTGTGTTGGTATCTGGGATAATGTTTCGGCTCACAATCGCACTCCGCGTAACCTATCTGACGAGGCACCATTGGTTGGTGAATCATGACAGCTGACGCAACTAAAGACGATCGTAACCAAAGGCGCACAAATGAGGAAAAAACATTCATTGATAGCTAAAAGGTTACAAAGTTGCCGACCTGAGTCGGGCATAGAGCAATACAAAAAGAAAGAAAAACTAAAGCTATTAAAGGTTATCACGGGCCGGGTCATCGTCCTCAGGGACGTCATCAGGCTTCAGCCCTTCAATGTCCTCTAGGTCGTAGAGTTCCTGGATCTTGTCCTTGCAGTCTTGGAAGCCGGCATTATAAGCAAACGCTGCTGATTCGGCTAGCTCCTTATCAAAGGCTTTAGACTTTCTAAAATCCTCTACGGCCTCGGCAACTCTTTTCTCCGCCTCGAGAGCTCTCTTTTCGGACTCGACGGCCCCCCTTTGGGCCTCAGTCACCGCCGCCTCCAAATCTACAATCTTAGCATCGGACTGGCAGGTGGCCTCTTTGGCCGCATCTATTTCAATGGAGGCAGAATTCAATTGAGTCTTCAAAATGCACACCTCCAATTCTACCACCTTCAGCCTCTCCTCGGCCGTCCTCTGCTTCTCCTCGGCCATTCTCTATTTTTCCTCGGCCACCTGAGCATTATCCAGCTCATTGGCTGCGCGACGCTTGGCAACTTCCAGCGCATACTCAGCCTTCTCGGCTCTTAGCCGGATGACATCGACTTCACCCCTTTATGGTGGCCCGAGTATCCTCCAAAGCCATCTCCGCCTTTTCCGCCCTGGCTTGGAGGGATAACATCTCCTCCCGTGCCTGGTCGATAGCAGTATCGCTCAGGGTCCAGAGGTTCTTCAGGGTGACTAGAGAGTTCAGTGCCTAAAGGGAGTGTCAATGTTAAAAAGCAAATGAAGAAAAAAGAAAAAGATGATAATTGAGCAGAAGCTCACCCAGAGATGCGCCACCGACACCTCGCGGAAGAAGGTGGCTCTCCCTTGATTCTGAAGAAACTCCTGCACCTCCACCACAGTTGCTTCTTCCAAGGCCCGCTCAGCCCAGCGGCTGTGGTTCACCAACAGTGATTGGAAGGATCGACGCCCCTCCCTTCCCTTGGCATGGGGCCCGCAGAGGCGGATTCCGCCTCTAATTCTGCTACCTCCGACCCCTTGACTGGTGGAGGCACTCCGGCTGTTGCCCCCGCGGGGGGCAGGATAGCCGCTGGAGTTGGCCCTATTGCCGCAGGAACTTGCTCCGTCTCCACGACTTTGGGCAAGGGTGACGGTGCTCTTGCGACCTTCTCAGGAGAAGGATCGAGCAGGATGACAGGAGGAGCTGGAGCTGAAGCTCTCCCTTCTAGTGGGCTCCGCTTTACCTCCTTACCGGCCTCGGCCCTTACCGTGTCTGTCATGGCGGGTTCGTCGCTTGGGCTCTGGCCGCCTCACACATGTGCGGGGATTCCACAGTTTTGGCCCTTTTAGCCTCGGCCTCCCCAGCGTCGGCCCTTCTAGGGCCGCCCTTCTTCAAATCTTAGCACGCAGGGGCTTCACAACTTTAGCCCCTCCAGCGTCGGCCCTCTCAGCGTCGGCCCTCCCCGCGTCGGCCCTCCTTGGGACTTTAACAACGGCCCTTCTTTCGGCAGGGGGCACATCCCCCGTAGCCTTCCTCTTCCTAGTGGCCACCTGCCTGAGCTCACGAAGCGATGGCGCCATCCCTATACAGGCGGAGGATGAGTAAAAAAAAAAGAGGGGAAGAGACGGGAAAAAGATAAGGCGAGTAATCAGATGCTCACCACTCGAAGGAATTAAACCAGCGAGACGAAGGTTTTCCTCGGCTAAAAGCATATTACACCGAGGGACATCGACAGTCAGAAGCTGCCCAAACGCCATCCGGTCTCTTGGAAGGATGGAGGAATCCCTATTGGCATCAATGTTGGGTATCCCCCAGCTTTCGCGCACCCCGCCGATGTCAGCAAAAAAGAATTTGTCCTTCCATCCCTTAACGGAGGTGGGAAGGCACAACTTGAGGATCCTATTAGACTTAGGGGTGAAGGACCACCAACCCGATTGCTTGCGGAGGGTATAGAAACTACGAAATAAGGAGATGCTGGCCTCTATGCCTTGCAGGTGACAGAGAACCAGAAAGCCGACTATGGTTCGGATCGAGTTGGGAACTAACTGAGAAGGTGTTAGCAGTATCGGTCCGGAAGATTGAGGATGAAAGGATGAATATGTAACCGGAGTCCGGCTTTAAAGAAGGCTCCATACAAGGCAACCCTCCCGGAACGGGAAGAGGTTACCCTGTCATTGGGAGCAGGGAAGAACAAACGAAGGTCCGACGGAAAGCTATATTTGGCTTTCAGATTTACTATGTCTTGAGCAGACATAGCGGACGCAGTCCCTTCGGGGGACTCCTTAACTACACTAGAAGGACCGGCAGCCGTCGGGCGGCCCTGGGCGGAAATCCGCCCGCCGGTCGGATGACTTTTGGCTAAGGGGCAATTGACCGGCCTTTGCTCCGGCGAGGAGTGATTGGAGGAGGGGGTAAACCACTAGCTTGGTAAAGAAGCGGAAGCTTGAGAAGGGTTGGGGGAACCCCCCAGAAATCAGAGATGGAACAAGAAGGCGAGGAAGCCATGGAGACTAACCTGGAAAACTTGAGCTAGAATCAAAGGATCACGAGGGGAGAACGAACACGGGAGACGAACGAACGCTTGCGGACTCGAAAAGGAGGATGGGAGGATAAGGACGATTTTTTCCTTTATAACTCCATTCCGAATCACCCCATGATCGTCCGATCGGACTACGCGTCCGCATTCAATTGGAAGGCATTTCGACGGCTTACCAGCGAGAAAAACACGAAAAGCTCCACCAATAAAAAGGGGAGCATTGGCCTTATCACAATGATGACGCTTGCCTTTTGTGACTCACTGCTCGAGAAAAATCCTTTCCAAGTCCCAACAACACGGACAAGCGAAATAATGGCGCAAAAATCGGCCGCCCAGAGGATATTAACACCCCTTTCGTGGGTAATTATGCGCTCACCCCTCTCAGGGGCGGGGGGGCATCTGATACGGCTGGCCGTCTTCTTGGGCTAGTATTATCTTTAGCACGATCTCCGAAAGTAATGATGTGACAGCAAAACCCAGAAATAGAATTCCCGTGCCGGCCTCCAGCGCTGGACTTTGGCTCCGGCCTCCAGTGTCGGCCCATGGCTCTGGCCTTCAGCATCGGCCCATGGCTCCAGCCTCCAGCGCCGGCCTATAGCGTCGGCCTCCAGCGCTGGACTTTGGCTCCGGCCTCCAGCGTCGGCCCATGGCTCTGGCCTCCAGCGTCGGCCTCCAACGCTGGACTTAGGCTCCGGCCTCCAACGTCGGCCTATAGCATCGGCCTCCAGCGTCGGCCTCCAGCGCTGGACTTTAGCTCCGGCCTCCAGCGTCGACCTCCAGAGCTTTTCCGCATACACAGATCCCGTGATTCAAGGTCTGTTGCTGTGCTTCTCGTTCGCTGAAATCACGGGCAAGTGTTAGCTCGATCAACAGTTACCGCTACAAGCGGCCCTTATCCAGCAACGGCTTAACCACTTGCCGTTCGGTGAAGCTTATCCCAACGGGGAAGATTCGACGGTTCTAACAGAACAAGGTAAACGGAACCCCAGATAGGTATAAAAAGAGGACTCGAGCTCAATGCTCGAGGATCTCTTTTCTCTCTCTCTCTCAAGTTTTAGTCAGATCAGCATCCTGTTCTACAACTCACTGACTTGGGCATCGAAGGGTCCCCATCGGAACCATCGGTCCGGAACTTTTTGCAGGTTCTAGAAGGAAGACGATGATCCCTCTACATTTATGAAGATCCCGGCCTACCCGAGGTTTATCGCCAGTGATTTGGCAGCAACACCGCTCATTCCACTCAGGCGCAGCATGTTTGAGGCTAAACATATCGACGCCACACAAGGGTTCAAAACATTTATTTTATTTAACGTAACGTAAGCCGGGGAAATTGACCCCCAGTCTTATTAAGAAGGGTTCAACCATCGTCCCCCTCTCATTCGACAAATCGCCCCCTGAGCCAGAGAAGTAAGTGCACCAGGACCCCGCAGACGAACCCAAGCGCCGCACTTGACCCAACCAGCGAGACCGATGTGCACACTAGCATCACGAACGCCTCAGCCTTGGTCGCCATGTCCCTGGCCGCCATCGCCAACTCGATGCCCGCGAACAGCAGCAGCACTCCCAGCAACCCCACCGGAAACTCCACCAGAAGCCTCAGCAAGGCGCTCCCGAGCACCAGCCCCACCACCAGTTTCGCCGCCCCCAGCGCCGCCACGCACCCGCCTGTCCTTCCTCCGAACTTGTACTGCCCCGCGAGCCCTCCCGCCCCGTGGCAGCACGGCATGGCCCCGAACCAGCACCCCACCAGGTTCATTACCCCCACCGTAATCGCCACCGACGTCGCCGACGTCGTCTCCTTCTCCGGGAACAGATCCTTCGACAACTTACACACTGCAATCACAGAGTTCAGCACCGAAAGCGGAATCTGCGGCACCGCCCCCTTCAAAAATCCCTCCTTCCATGAGTGCTTCGAAATTTTTACTACATGAATCGGTGATGGACCAAACTTGAAGTCCCTGGTCACCGCTTTAGGATTTTGTATCACTGCTAATATTAAACCCAACAAGAAAACAATCACAGCTGATGGCATTGATACTACGATTCTCCAGAGTTTCCCTCTTCTTTGCCGTGATCCAGATCCCGAATCATCGTCGCAGCTCTCGTCGTCGCCATCTGGTTTCTCGCCCGCGCCATTGATAACTATAATGAAGCACGCGGCAAGAAGAGCTAAAACTAGGCCATCTGGCCCTAGCCATGGCCTGTCGCTGAGCGACTTCCCTCTGGCAAGATCTTGCTCCGTTCTGATGTACTTGACTGCGGCCATGGAGAAGGAGAGACCCTGGGAGAGCTGGACCCCTCGCACGATGGGGAGGGGGATGAGTCTGTAGACGAACCCCATCAATCTGGTGGCACCGAGGATGAGCACGGCGGCGGCGGTGCAGATCCCGGCGGCCATGATCTCTGGAACGCCGAAACCGGGGCCGGCGGAGATGGCGACCGCGGCGATGGCCTTCATGGGCTGCACTGGCATGGGGACGCCATAGAGGACGCCGGTGGCGATGTTGTAGGCGCCGGTGAAGATGAGGGTGGTGCCGAGGCTGAGGTCGCGGAGAGAGCAAGGGCCATCACAATGGGTACGTAGGTGCCCAGGTCCCCCATGGCGCCATTCAGCTCCGACCATTTCGAGCGGAAGGCCAGGTTACTCTTCACCTTGGAGAGGAGCCTTTCCGTAGTGGGAAGTGCGGGTGGTGGCCTGCTGTGGCGGCCGAAGGGGCGGCGGCGGCGGCGGCGGCATCGGTGGCCTTGCTCATTTCGTTAGTTATGACTTACCGGCCTGATTTATTTGGTCGTTATATAGACTCGGAGAAGTTTCGGCGTGGGTCTTTCATACCGGGATTTCATATACTGGCTTTTCATACCCACCGTCAGATTGAATACGTCGCTTTTTGAGATTTGAATCTGATCTCGATTGGACGGTCCTTGGTGTATTCTGCTATTTCTAATGCCATTTTCTGGCTGGTCGCGCTACTTAAAATCCCTGAGTCACCGAATAATCGAACCGAGCGTGATCTAATGGAGATAATGTTTGTTTTCCTTGTGGTTGTAGGCATCGAATGGCCATGGTGCCTATCGATTAGTTGCTGCAGATAGTTGCTGTTTGTTTACGTCATTCTCATACCACTATGGCGAAAATATTCCCTGACAAAAGATCAGTTCATTTTATCCTGGGTGCATTGGAATAGGTAGGAAGAATATAGAAAGAATGAAAGGAAAGGGCATCATTGGTGGTATAGATAAAAAGAATTTAATCCAACCAGTCTAAATCTTTCAAGTGCCAACCATCATCCTATAGCAGCAGTTCAGTGCTCTTCTGTGCCACCAGCATAGGTGAGAACAATGAGTTAGATTTATTTTGGATTATTTGCTATTCCTGTTTTTCTTTGATTTTCCCCCTTTTTTAAAAAATACATCTATTGTTTCATTGTTTGCAAGTTGCCAAGTATATTATGTGGTCCAACGTTCCAGTTGGACATCACCAATGTAATCATGCGCACATCAGGCCTTCGTCAACACCAAATGGCGAATGATAATGAGGTTGAAGGAATCCATCTTCCCTTGTCGAGCTCTAACACGCGCTTATGTCGCCGGAGCGCAATGCCAACCGCACTCTGGGTTGATGCGCGAGGCTGTGCAGAGCGAACGTTTATCTCCATTGGCATCTTGAACAGTTCAGGTCTATGGTCATTATCAAACATTAGGTTTGGATTGCAATGATCGTGTCGGCCTCAGGGCAATCCATAACCACTGGCAATCCAGTCTCTATCCTGGGTGCCAGCAGACCTTGGCCGAGCACCCTCAGGGCTCACCCTGCGGCCTAGATAGCCATGCATACGTGTATCAAGTAGAGCTGACCTGGCCTTCCAGACAAGCAAGTTTGGGCTTTATATAAACAAGTCCAGGCCTCAAATAACTCGACCTAACTTAATATATTTCATAGATAAAATGAGGTCAAGTTTAGAATCTTGATCCAATTTAACTTGTTTCGATGTGTTTGATTAATTGATACAATAACAAAACACTCTTTTGAAGAACTATTTAACTCATCATCTCATGCGAACTATTATTTAAATAAGTTATGCTCGTTAGTAAGGTTATCTATTTAATAATATAAACAGGCCTAGTTTTGTTTTAGATTTCCGACCTCGGCTTCATGTTGACGGGTTTTTTTATATTGTATGTCTAAATCTGGCTCAAGTGGCCCCTCTAACAAGGGAATGAGGCCGGCCCAGGGCTGCAATTGGACTAATTTCACGCTGAAGACGAACCCAGCCCAAGGATGCCTGGCACATGCCCGCGTTGAAACGGAGAATTTAGTCCGCTTTAATTGATTAGAAACCACATCTGCTCAAATGTAACTTTTCTCGAATCTAGCCGAGTCATGATTCAATTTAAGAGTTTTTTTTTTTTTTGGTAACAAACGGACGATCACATAAGTCTCGTGTGAATCAGCCCAGATACATCAGAGAATAAAATATGCTGAAGAAAAGAAGGACAGTAATCTCCAACCCTCCAATTCTATGAACCAGAATGCTGAGCCATAAAAGAAGCCGCCCAATCAGCAACCGCATTGGCTTCCTGAAATATATGACGAATCAGGACCGAGTCGTTCCCTCGCAGAAGGAAATAAATATCCCTCAAGATTGGATTAGAGGGTCCATCAGAATAATTCTCCTTCTGCAACCAAGAGATGACCGTCTTAGAATCACCCTCGATCATGATCCGATGAGCGCGGAGAATCCGAACGGCGTAAGAAATTCCAGCCCAAGCCGCATAGAGCTCCGCCATCAGAACTGAATAGTCAAGAGCTCCAAACCCTCCTGCCGCCACCAATTCACCCGCCTCCCCACGGATGATAAACGCAGATCCAGCGATTCTACCACGGACACTCCCATCGAAGTTGATTTTGACATACCCTAGAGGGGGGCTCCCAATGGATGAAAACCGGATACCGGTTCGCTGCCGAAGCAGCAGGGGAACCCTAGCGGCCAGATGAGCCAAAACCACACCGGATAAGACACGGTCGTAGTCCATAATCAGCCATCTAATCTTCCTCACCACCCTTTGGGGAGAAGCAGAGGTATTAGAAAAAATGAACTCATTCCTTGACAGCCATATCTGATATGCCGTGGCAGCCCTGAGACCACTTTTATGCTGAGATCCCCATCGAATATCATGAAAAAAGGTGGAGCGCGGAGATGCCGTTCCATCCAATCTACTAGAAAAATCCATCAGATGCCATATCCGTTGAGCTCTAGGGCAAAGAAAGATAGCGTGGTCATCGGACTCCTCCTCCAGCCGACAAAAAGAACAGATTGGCTGAATAGACAGACCCCTCCTGGAGAGAAGAGCAGATGTAGGGAGGCAGCCCCAAAGAAGCTTCCAAATGAAAAGCTGGATCCTAGGAATGGTTGGAAGCTTCCAAATCCAAGCAGCATCCTCAATGCGTCGAGACTGAGGCCTGAAAATCCTCATAAGATCCTTGGAGGGAGCCCTAGAGAGACACGATCTCTGCCAAATCCTAGAATCACCACCATAGCCAGGCATAAGAGGCATAGATAGGATCCGCCGAGAAAGCTCATCCCCGAATAACCATGTCACCGTGGGGATATGCCAAGAGTTCGACATCAATGATCTCAGTCACTGAATATCTAAATTAAAAAAATTATATAATTTAAAAATAAAAACCCTTAACTCATATATCAAATGATTAAAAATTAAATTATATAAATAATATAATATTTTTTATTACTTAATGCATAGTTTTTTTTTTTGGTACAAACGGGTAATTACACCACTCTAGGATGGGTCATCCCCAATATATCAGAGTATAAAAGCTGAGAAAGGAACGAAGGACAAGGGTCGCCCTGCTGCCAACTCTAGCTACCCAAATGAGAGGCCACTCTAGCAGCAATCCAGTCAGCCACTGCATTGGCTTCACGATAAACATGACGAATCTGGATATAAGGAGCTTTCAAAACCATAGAACGGATGTCGCACAGTAAGGGAATGGTCGGCTGATGAGAACTGGGTTCCTGCCGAATCCAGCGAATAGCCGTAGTGGAATCGCCTTCAATAAACAGTCTGCGGGAACCAAGGATCCGAACAGCATAGGAAATCCCAGGCCATGCCGCATACAATTCAGTCAGAGGCACCGTAACATCAAGCAAGCCAAACCTGCCTGCCGCCAACATAGTGCCTTCCGCATCACGAATAACAAAAGCCGATCTAGCACATCGGCCACGGATACTCCCATCAAAGTTAATTTTCACAAACCCTAAAGAGGGGGCTCCCATGAGATATAAACCGTATGCCGGTTCGCTGCCGCAGCAGCAGGGGAGATCTAGTGGCCAGGGTTCGCAAACACAAGAAACCCATGATGGGAACTATACTCAGTATAAAAAGAAACAGCCGCCCTGAAGACTCGAGTAGGGGAAAGTCGCACATTGAAAAACAGAATTCGATTCCTAGATAACCAGATCTGATAAGCTATATAAGCCCACAAAGGGCCCTACTGATGGGTGCCCCTGCCCCTGCCTTGCTTCAGTAATGTCAAAAAGGAGCTACGGTAAGATCCAGAATCCGACAGCCACGGACTGGTACCAGAGATCCGCCAGATCTGGCTCGCCCTAGTACAGTAGAATAAAGCATGATATGTCGTTTCCTCAATACCACACACAGGGCACGTAGACGGAATACTCATCCCTCTTCCGGATAGAAGAGAACAAGTAGGAAGAATATCCCGAGCCACCTTCCATATAAAAAGTCTCACTCTAGGGTGAACATGTAGATGCCAAACCCAATCCAACTCTATCGGATTCCAAGGATACGGTCTATAGATAGACATAAGGTCTCCCATAGGAGCACGGGATAAGCAGGATCTCCTCCAAACCCTATATCAGTGGTAGAACCCGGATGGAGAGATAGACAGGATTTGCCGGCAGAGCTCGTTCCCAAAAGAACAGGACAACCGGGAGAGCGACCAGCCAAATCGATTCGGGGAAATAAAATCACTGACCAGCATACCCTCCGGAATATCAGATGACACAAAAGTCAGCCAGCAAGATAAGGAAAAGTCAGCAATCCACGTGTCCTGAGTCACGTCCACCGAAGTTCCATCACCAATCATCCATGAGGTACTAAGCAGCATAGTCGGAGCATAACGACAAACCTCTTTCCAAAAGAAGGAATGCCCCCTATTAGACTGAGAAGGAATGGTCGGGATCTAGCTCCCATACTTGGCCCGCATAAAGGAACTCCACAAACAATGGATCGAGTAGGAATCGAGAGGCATGCCTGGCAGTCAACGCCTATCTTCTAACAGCTAGCGATTGGATCCCAAACCCACCCTCAGCCGTAGGCAAACAGACAGTGTCCCAATCAACAAGATGAACACCGCAGCCCTCTTGCATCGATGCCCAAAGGAAATCCCGAAAATATCTCTCAATCTGTCGCAGACAGGCCAGAGGAATAGCAGTATTAGCCAAAAGATAGCTAGGCATCGAAGATAACATAGAGCGAATAAGAGTGATCTGTGCCATCATAGAGAGCCCAGAAACCTGCCAACCATCCAAACGATCACGAATCCGCCTAATAATAAAGCTGAAGTCCGAACACCGTGGCCGTCTCCCGGTAATCGGAATCCCTAGATAGGATAACCGATCAGACTAAGCTGGAATGCCCATCAAACGGGAAATAGACCTCTCAGAGTAGGGGACGTCCTCGGACTAAAGCAAATTGGGGATTTACTAAGATTAACTCTTTGACCCGAAGCACCACAATAGGAGTGAAGAATGGTCGCAAAGGTGGTGGCGTTACCGATAGAAGCCTTTCCCAGCAGAAGACAGTCATCAGCGAACAATAAGTGGGATAAGGAGGGACCAAGGGGGCCAGCAGAATATGGGTGGAGAGCCGAGTTCCGCACAGCCACAGAAAGATCCCGAGATAAAGCATCAGCAGAGAGGATGAATAAAAATGGAGAAAGAGGATATCCCTGTCGCAGACCAACCTCCGAGTGAAAGAACTCCGTCCGATCCCCATTAATAAGAAGTGAAAAAGACGGCCTCTGGATGCACTCCATCACCCAAGCAGCAAAAACCTCATGGAATCCAAACTCCTGTAGCGTACGGCCCATAAAGTCCCATCTCAGTCTGTCATAAGCTCTCTCCATATCGAGTTTAATAGCCATAAGACCTTGACTTCTAGGGGCTCTCTGAAGGTCATGCATGAATTCCTGAGCCAATAGAGCATTATCCGTGATACAGCGCCCCCTGAGAAAAGCACCCTACTCCTGAGAGATGAGACGAGGGATCACCGAAGCCATCCGACCCACCAGAAGCCGAGCACAAATCTTGTATAATGTGGAGCACAGACTGATAGGCCAGAAATGCTGGGGAGAGGAAGCGTCAGGGCGTTTGGGCACCAGGGTGACAAGAGTCCGCTTCCAATCCGAGGGCATATGAGAAGACTGAAACATAGTCTGAATAGCCTAGATAACATCCAGACCAATAATACCCCAATAATGACGAAAGAATAAAGGAGGGTACCCATCCGGGCCAGGGGCCTTATCGGGTCCCAGATCCCATAAAGCAAGACGAATATCCTCCGAAGAGAAGGCCTGATTAGGGAATTATTCTCCTCATCAGAGACCTTGCTGGAAAACAGCATAGGAGGAACCGGGCCCCCATCCCCAAACAACTCAGTACATCTGGATTGGAAGAAACTAAAAAGCATATCCCTGATCCCCTGAGGGTCTTCCTCCAAGTGACCCTCGTCATCAAGGCGCCTGATACGATTAGTCGACCACCGGCGTAAAGTAGCCTGATGAAAGAACCTCGTATTACGGTCCCCTTCTTTAATCCACTGAATACAAGACCTCTGCCGCCAATAGGTCTCCTGCTACAACATAAGGGAATGGTGGATGGCCAAAGTAGATCTGAGGGTGGACAGATCCGAATCAAGAAGAAAACCCTCTGATCCTCCTTGGATTGCAAAGATGAAATAATAGACTCCGCCTGTTCAACTTGCCTCATAAGATCCCCAACCTCCCTCCTATTCCAACTAGAAAGCCTACGGCTCGCCAGCAGCAATCGTCTAGAAAGTCTGTAAGAGGCACTCCCCTGACCGGCAGCCGCCAAACCTGAGAAATGATGTGCCTAACAGAGGAATAAAAAGTCCAAAATTTTCAAATTTAAATTGTCTAGACCGCTGAAGGTCACCTCAGTAGAGATGAGGATAGGACAATGATCAGAGCCAATTGGACAAATGAGTAACAGTAGTAGAAGGAAAGACTGCATCCAATTGGCAGAAGCCAAAGCCCTATCCAGTCTTTCCCAAACTCTAGCAGAACCCTGGCGATTATTGCACCAAGTAAACTGGGCTCCAGCAAACCCCAAATCCAAAAGACCAGCCGTGGAGATGAAATCCCTGAACTCAACGATGTCCGGAGAACTAACAAACTGTCTACCCCCTCTCTTCTCAGCGGCCCCCACAATACAGTTGAAATCACCAACAATGAGAGAAGGAAGACCCTGGCCAAGAAGGGAGAGGATCTCATCCCAAAGCACACAACGGGCTCGAAAGTCGTGCTAGCATAAATCCCTGAAAGAAGCCAAGGAGCAGAGGCCCCTTCCGAAACAACCAAAGCCACTGCTGGCCACACCCATGGAAGGCATCCACTCTGACTTTATCCGATCTCCAAAGCACCAAAATACCTCCTGAGAGACCGACTGACTCCACAGCATAAGAGTCCCATAGTCTAGAGATTTGCCTCCGAAGCCTAGCCAGACTATCTCCAGAAAGGCGAGTTCCATCAAGATACATATATCAAAGGCATGTAACTGCTGAAGCCTCCCAAAGGAGGACCGAAACGAGGGTTTCAGGGCCCCTCGTACGTTCCAAGCTAGAATCTTCATTTAGGATTTGGGGGGGGAGGGGGACCATCAGTGCCCTCCGTCACCGGCTCAGCCAGGTGATCCATAAGCAATAGGGGACCCTAGAGCCCTGATCACTGCACTCATCCACCGGGATGAATCCATCGGCTCGGTTAAACCTTCATTCTGAATGGCTTTCTTGAGAAGGGCAACCGCCACCTCATGATCCTGACCAGCCAACTGGGTCGTCTGGGGAGACACTAAGGCAAACTCCAGTGCAAGACCATCTCTGCGACGGGCCTTCTGCATTCTCCACCCGATACAGCCCTCCAAATTCCTAGAAGAGTCGGACGAGGCCGAGAAGGTAAAAGACCCCGTCTCTTTAGCTTTCCCCCAACAGGGCCCTTCCCTTTTGCCTTCAAGGCCTTGGAGGTACTCCGCTTTGATTGAGTCTCAACAGGCCGAGCCCGCTTGGATGGGCCAGATAAAACATCACCACGGGCCACAGAAAGAGAGGTCCCCAAGCTCGGACCCCCCGACCCAAAAGGGTTAGAGACTTTAGTCCCTGAGTTCTCAGATAACACAGGGACAGTGACTAAAGAAGTTTCAGAACCCAGGGGACCCCCATCCACTCCAACCGGCATGCAAGCCTCAGACCGGCACACAGCGACTGAAGGCTGGAGTGAGGAACACAAGGGGTCAGGGGAGACGAGCTGCACAGGGACTTGAATCGTGGACTTCACAGGTTCCACCACGACAGTCATGGCCATATCAGCAACAGCCTCCAGCTCTCTAGATCCCGACCGGCAGACAGTCTCTTCAGACAAAGCAGCAATCTTCAGAGACGGAAGGGATGGACTCAATGGAGCAACAAAGAGGATGATCCCCAAGCCCCCAGCTTCATGGCCACCTTCTTAGGAACTATCCAATCGTCCTTAGAAACAAGGGAGGGAGTAGCTGCCATACCTGGAACAGGGGCCCTGGAAGGGTCAGAGAGCGGCACAGGGGGGGTCTTCTTTCTCCTCAACGCTGCCATCCACGGCCCAAATCGAGGACCCGAAGCTTGAGAAGGGGATTCCGGCACTACTCCGCATCCACCAGATAAATGCAAAGAACCACAACCACTGCAGATTCCTTGAAGATTCTCGTAGACAAACGCTGCCAAAACGAGAACCAGCACCTCTGATACGGGCACCAGGGCAAGGGGCTTAGTAAGGTCAATCCGGAGGCAAGCCCGAGCAAAACCACCACGTCTGCGATTCAGGGTTGAATCATCCAAGAACTGAAATTCTCAGCCACAACAAGAATCGAAGCGATGATGTCCTCCGTCCAAAACTCAACGGGAATCATCGGCAACCTGACCTAGAGGAGAGCTTGGAGGAGAGAAGATTCAGACGGGATGAATTCCGATTGCCATTGTAACACTGCAATGGGTTGGTCATTAACCACCCAAGGTCTTCCCAGAATCAACTCCGTGGCATGAGAATCGCCAAATCGAAACATATACTGCGGTGCGCCATCGCCACAGCCTCAATATCCCCTGCACAAGAATGGCTTGATTCTTCCATTTCCCAATTTCCTCCTCCAAAGACAACACGACACTTGGATGATGTCGGGGAAGAGCCGCTCCAGTTCAACCACCACCACCGGCGACGGGGATGGGGAAACCCATTCAAAACGTCCAGCACGGGTGTTGGTCGACAACTTCCCGGCGTTCAATGGGACATCAAGTCTCCCGGATGCTGGGCGGATGAAGAAGCCATCTCCAGGCCGGGCCCGATACGAACAACAGCAGCAGGCAACGAAGATCAAGGAAGACGAAGAAAATTTCTGAATCTTAAAGCACGCTCACAGACGCTCACAGACGCACATCCTTGACAATGCATAGATTAAGTGATTAACACGGTAAATCAACATGTAGAAGAACTTAAAAAAAAAAATAAATTTTATGCATTGAATATAGTGCAGATCATGCAACCAATAAATGTCACGTATATAATTAAAAATAAAAATATTTTTTTTATCTTTAGCTCATGTGCTACGCGCCAAACACCTTACATGTTCCATTGGGCATTTTCAAACGGACCCAACGGAAAAGCGTCATAAAATTGGGATGGGCCACTTTCTTGGGCCAGCCCATAGTCTCCCTACGGGCTCTTCTTGTGCCGTGGGCCATCCGAGGCATGAGATCGATCTCATCGGAGGCAACTAATAATCTGACGTCTCTGTTTAAAGCGGCGGAGCTTGAATGGCCGGGATGAGCTACGCGGGGATTAGGGCAAGATGAAGATTTTCCAGTTCCCACTTCCCATTTCTTCGATGGGATCTGAGTAAGGGAACATGCGAATAAGAATAAATCGAGAGCATCCATCGATTTTCCTTATTTCGCTGTCGCTCGCTCTTTCAGCTACGTAGGGTCGAAAGAAGAGGAAGACAAACCCTAACCCTAAGTCTTTTTGTTCTGTCTCTATACATCTGGGGTAAATCCTTTCCTTCCCTTGCGCCTTTTGTTCTTTTGCTTGTTTTATTTGTAGTAATCTCATGACTGATGGATTCTTCGATCCTAGAAAATTGACGTTGGTTTTCGCCTTTTTGGATGACCTGTGGAAACCTATTTGTTGATTTCTTGAGGGTGAGCTCAAGAGTTGGGTTGAATCGTTCTCTCGATTGATACGTCTGGCAGTCAAGAAGCAAAATACTTCTCTTAGTTTTGTGTTCTCAAGTGTTTTTTTTAATTTTATTTTTTAAGTCAATCGATTGTTTATAAATTTCTCGTTCTTCCTGAAATGGCTTTTCTTTTATGTACTAGATATGACGAGGAAAGGTCTTTATCCGGTTTTTTATCTTATTTTTTTTTTTAAGTCAATCGATTGTTTATAAATTTCTCGTTCTTCCTGAGATGGCTTTTCTTTTATGTATTAGATATGATGAGGAAAGGTCTTAATCCGGGCATCTCTTGATCCAAATTTTCTGGTTTTTTCTTTTGTGTATTAGTGCTCTAAGTTTCAATGGACAAAATGAGTTAAGATCTTACAGATTTTGGTTTTATGAGTCTTTTATTGTTCTTTTGATTTAGTCTTATGAATCTTTTTTTCAATATACGTGGTGTTGTATTTATCTTGGCATCTTATCGTATGGCTTAATTTGACATGAAATGCTTGCATCAACTGGTCAACATTGCATGAAGATGGGAATCTAATCAACTTGTTTCTCAACAACTATATCTAAAAAATGAGTCTAGTAAATCTAAATTGGCATATAGAGCTGGCCATTTATATATGTAAACTTTTTGATTGGTTTTTTCTTTTTTGTAACCACATATATCTTTTTCTTCTCCTTCCTTATTTTCCCCATATTTTTTTCCTTTTTTGTTTGAATTGTAAAGTAATATGCTCTTTTTATGTGTTTTGATTTGTTATGCTCTTTTTATGTGTTTTGATTTGTTGTGCGCATATTTATTTGGGTTTCCTAATGTGAGGCTGTTTGATACAGGGACATCATGTGGTCCTATATCATAACAAAACCTCTTGCATTGCAAATTGTTGGGTTTCTGTAATTCAAATATCATGCAGAGCTTCATGTAACAAGGCACTTTAGGGTTATAGCTAGCATTTGTATATCATCGAACTTGAAAGTTACATAATATGGTCATACCCTATGAACAAGTGGTCCCAAACCCAAATAAAGAAGGGGGTTTGGTAGATTGTGTAAAACTATAGTCACACCCTATAAACATGAATCTAGTAGAGAAAATCAATAAAGATAGAATGTTTTTTAAAACGATGCATTATATTGGATTCCGAATATAGTAAAAATATTATGGATAGCTAGGAGGGTCTTAAAAGCAATGCATCACATCGGCATTCGGATATGATGGAAAGTAAGGGTTCTTACACCTCATGGATGGATGTGGATAAAGAAGTTAGTCCAAGAAATTAAAAAAAAATAGAAAATTTGTTTAGCATCCCAAAATATAGGATCATTAGTAGGAAAGTTAATGGAACTAACAAATACAATGATTAGAAGGGAAATTAATGTAGCTTGCTTTTAGAAGACCAAGTAGACACGTGAAAGCACAAAAAAGGTTGATGGTTTTAAATTTTGCTATATAGGCAAAGATAGAAATAAAAATGGGATAGGAATTATTATAGATATAAGCCCAAAAGATGAAATTGTAGGTATTAAGAGGATATGAAATACAATAATTTTAATTAAATTAATGCTAGATGAGAAGTTAATAAATATTATTAGTACTTATACTACTCAGGTAGATTTAGATAGTGCAACAAAGTAAAGTTTTTGAGAGGATATGGATGGACTAATCAAGAGATTCCTACTGAAAAAAAAAATATTTATCGAAGGAGCTTTGAATGGACATATAGGAAAGTATAATATAAGTTTTGAAAGAGTATATGAGGGTTATGGATTTAGAAAAAGAAATGAAGAAGGAAATGCCATGTTAAAGTTTGTGATGACATGTGATTTAGTATTAATCAATACATTTTAAAAAAAATATTAATAACTTTTAAAAATGGATATAATGCTAGTTAAATAATTTTTTTTATTAGAAAGAATGATCAAGTATTTTGTAAAGATTGTAAGGTTATATCGGGTGAGAGTCTAGCTATGCAACATAAATTAATGGATTTGTATTCAAATGGAGAAGGATTATAGGTAAAAGAATCCAATGATTAGATGATGGAATTTGAAAGAAGAGATACTAATAATTTTTTAAGATAGATGATAAAGAAAAATGGAATATAGATGGAGAGATCAATATCATATAGAAAAAAAATAACTAATAGTATTAGAAAAGTAGTTATAGAGGTGTTAGGATAGTCAAAAGGAAAAATGACCATATCATAAGAAAACTTAATGGTGGAATAAGAAAATTCAATTAGCAATTAAGGTTTAAAGAGAGTACTATAGAAAACTATCTCAATTTAAGGATCAAAAAGCATATGTAAACTATAAGTTGGTTGAGAAAGAAGTTAAAAAGGTGGTACGAGAGGTTACATGTAAGAGGCTACATGTAACGTATATAAGAAATTATATCATAAGCTATAAAATAAAGATAAAATTAAAGATGATATATATATATATATATATATATATATATATAATTAGAAGAATATGGGACAGAAAAAACTAGATATATAAATCAGATTAAATGCATTAAAGATAATGATCAAAGTTTTGGTTAAAAAAAAAGACCGAAAAAAGATAGAGAATCTATTTTAATAAATTATTAAATAAAAATTGTGTAAATAATTTAGGATGCCATACTAACTTCATTGAGGATAAAGTTATGATGTATATTTATAAAATTAGAATATCTGAAGTAAATGAGGTTATAAAAGAGATGAAAGTAGGAAAAGTTATAGGGCATGATAAGATTTTTATAAAGTTTAGAAATGTTTAGATGGTGCTAGAGTAACTTGGATGATAAATTTATTTAATAAAATTTTAGAAACTAAAAGATGTCTAATTAATGAAAAAAAGCATTATAATATCAATTTATAAGAATAATGAGATATTAAAAACTGCTCTAATTATTTGTGTTATTAAACTCAGGAGTCATACTATAAAACTTTGGGAGAGAGTAATTGAACATAAATTAAGATATATTGCAAATTATCAAAAATTAATTTAGTTTTTTGTTAGGATTCGACTATAGAAGCTATTTTTTCTCCTTAGAAGGTTAATGGAGAAGTATAGAAAAAAGAAACAAGATATTCATATAGTTTTAATTTAAAGAAAGCATATATGATAAAGTCTCTAAAAATATCTTATTGGTGGGTGCTAGAAAAGAAAGGAGTATTCATTATTATATTAACATAATAAAAGATGTATATGATAGAGTAATTACTAGTGTAAAAATTACTAATGGTAATATTAGCAAATTTTCTATTAAACTAGGGATTTGCTCTTATTCCTTATTGTTTTGCTTTGGTTATAGATGGGCTTACTAGACATATTCAAGATAATTTTTTATAGTGCATATTTTTTGTGGATAATATAGTACTTAACTCAATTAAGCCTTTTTTTCAACTACATGGGGTCGGCTATATGAATCTGCTTCCTCCACTCTGCTCTATTCAGGATTAAGTCGACATTCAAATTATCAATAGTTATATATTTTTAATTATTTTTGTTTATGTTAGTTTAGGTTACCTTTACTTCTATCCTTACCATAGATTGTTAAAAGTTGCTCTTTTTAACTGGAGGTTGTATATGTCCAAACCATTATAATCGATTTCTTTCATTTTATCTTTAATTGGGATTACTCCTATCATTTCTCTTATATATTGTTTATTTTTAATTCTATCTTTTAAAGTTTTACCGCATATTCATCTTAACCTATGCATTTTTGTTACACTTAATTTATTCACATGTTTCAGTATTACCCAACACTCTATTCCATATAGCATAGCTGGCCTAATAGCGGTTTTATAGAATTTTTTTTCAATTTTAATAGGATATGCCGATCATCCAATACTTCCGAAGCACTCCACTTAATCTATCATGCTTTAACTGAAGCACTCCTTCACTTAATTTGCGGATAATATAGTACTAGTGGATGAAATTAAGGCTGAAATTAATCATAAATTGGCACTATAGCAAAATGCATTAAAGTTTAAAGGGTGTAGGCTAAGTAGGGCAAGAACAGAATATATAGAATGGAATTTTAGTACAATTAGAAATGAGGATGAATGCTGCGTAAAATTGGAGACCATGAAGTTACTAAAAATAATCATTTTCATTATTTAGGATCGATTATTCATAAGAAAGAGAGATTTGAGGATGATGTTGTTCATAAGATTAAAGCAAATCGAATAAAATAGAGAACTATGATTGGAATATTATGTGATCATAGAGTACCTATTAAGTTGAAGAAAAAGTTTTATAAGGTAGCTATGAGACTAGTTATATTTTATGGCACGAATGTTGGGCAGTTAGAAACATACACATACATAAGATGAATGTGGTGGAAATAAGCATGTTGAGATGGATGTGTGGTAAAATAAGAAAAGATAGGATAAGAAATGAAACCATTCGTAAAAGGGTAAAGGTAGCTCCAATCGAGGATAAATTAAGGAAGAATGATTTAGATGGTTTGGACATGTACGTATACCTAAAGGAGTGACTTGATATATGTAGGAAGAAAAAGAAATAGAGGTGGACCAAAAATCACATGGGAGAAAGTTGAATGGAGAAAAAGGATTAATGTAGTTGACCCCAACTAATTTGAGATTAAAGCTTTGTTGTTGTCATTAGAAGCTACCAAATAGTTTTGCTTTATTTCCATTAGCCTTTTCTTTTTTTAAATGCATTATGTGTGCTCCTTAAAGAGGGAGGCTTCCTCATGGTTGGACCATACTGCACTCGGGCAATTAGTGCTTGTTAGTATTCATGATCAAAATGTATGTGCTACTTGTCATCAAGAAAGAATAGATGGAAGTCCGCATGACATTGACATGCTTGTTGCATGCTTTGCTTTCTTAGATGTTTAAAATTGGGGTTTCCCCAAGTCTAGATGATTTGCAACTTGCACAATTACTTGGTTTTTGGCTTACTTCTTGTTGTTGCACATTGAGTTCGGTAATCCTTCTTTAGTGATTTTCAAGAATTCAATATCCATATTTTTTTTCTAGCTTTCACATCTTTACAAGGCAGAAAGCTAATAGGTTATTCATGGCACATTAACTATAATTGTGTTTAGTTGGATGGTCATTTTACTCATGAAAATTGATCATGATCCAGAAATACAGCAAGTCGCAATCCAGGTTGTGTGTGATCCTTCCATTGCACTTCTGCAAAGGATTATCATCACTGGTTATAGGTTCTAATAAATGCAGTTTTAGATTTGTTGCAATGTAACCCTAACGCCTATGCTTGTTATATGGCAGAATTACGCTGTTTATTCTTCACAAGCATTACTTCTAGCTTATGAGCAGGGGGTTGTAGAATTTGTATTGTCGGTTAGCCAATGATTTTGCAGTTGGCAAGGATATATCGTGTTTATATTTCTGGCAGAGCTCTGACTCAATGAAGCTATATGAACATAGTCATTGTGGTTGTATGACCTTTGAGTTCTAGTGCTTACATTGGCTGGTTAAGGCTAACTCCCCTTCCTGCGGTTGGACCCATTTCTGAGGTGAAGACAATATTTCAGAATAGTAGCCATGACACCATCAGCCGTGTCCATAGGAAGTAGCTTAATCAAGTAAACACACACTAGTGTCAATTCTTTGTGCTCTTTGGAGTTTTCCATTGTATACTGATTTTATTCAGAGTAATTCTAGCTCCAACTTATGACAGTGAAAATGTGAAATTATGTCTACTGATCACTTTGGTGTTGGAGTTCTAAGAACAAGTTAAGACTCAGTCTGCTTGATGTCAAGTTTGCTTCAACTTGTAAGAATCATGTAGATTTACCAGTCAAAAGGTCTTCTTCCTTATTGTTGTTATAGTTGGTTGCTGCTGCTGCTGCTGTTAATTTTACACCACTTAAGTTAGATGCATCTGATTTCATGATCTCTCCTCTATCCGGAGAAAGTATGTCTTATTGTATTAAGCTTTGGGATGGCAAATTGAACACGACACATGAATATGATTTAAATCCAACAAGAAATAAATGGGTTTGGATTGACCTTAAATGGCGTCATGTCGTAATGTATTGGCACAATTATGACAAAATAATCATGTCATATCGCGGGTTGACTTAGCAACCCGAAAGTGACCTGTTTAGGACCCATTTAATTAGTAATATATTAAGTGGATTTTGTTAAACGGGTTAGGTCATGTCTATTTGTGTTAAGTTGTGCCTATTCGTGTTGAGTAAGTTATGTCGTATCAATCAAATACAATTTGTTTGTTACATGGGTCATATGTGTTGTGTTGTATTACATGTATAATAATCATGCATAACTCGTGTAATAATTGAGGCATGTTTAGTTTTTTAACATGATTAATTAATCATGTTCATGTTAGCCCATATATTGTTATACCTTAGTTTCAACACAACATGAACATGGCACGGAAATATGAATTGCCACCCCTAATTAAGCTGACCCTTTGTTATATACTTGGATGCATATTGCCTCAATTAAACTTCTTCTTAGTTTCATTCCATCTTGTTGCTTTATTGGAAAACCTTATGATTTCTCCTATCATTATTAGTGCTTCTCTATGGAAATTGTGTTACTAGTGATTCCTTCTGTTTTTTCACATTTAAAATCCAGCTCCCATCTCTGCCCATTTTTGTTTAAAAAAATCCAGTTTCTATTACCATTCAGCAAAATAAAAGAGTAATGTGGTAATGCACATGTATTGACAAAACTAAGATGGCAAATGTGTTGGGTTGACCTATGACCCATCCTGATTAGATCCAATCCGATTCGTATTTAAAGATAATGGGTTGGATCGGATTCAAAGTTGGACCCAATCTAAATTTTGGATTGGGTTCGGATCTTATATTTTTTTGACCTAATTCAGATCTAATTTGGGTTCATAGAAAATGGACCTGACCAACATGACCTAAATCTAGTTCGCCTGACTCATAATCTTTAATTATATAAATTTTTCTTCACTTAAATTATCTTTACTAATTTGTTGAATGAACTATTAGTTAAACTAATTTCTCTTTTCACCTTAATAATTAGATCTAAAAAATTTATATTTTATTATTTATTTAATGGATTCTTATTTATAATATCTTTAAATATGTGTGTGTGTGTATATATATATATTAAGAATCACAATTTCTAAACTTAAGGATGGTCAATTACTTGGATAAAATTAAAGATCTTGAACAAAAATTTTTATTTAAGTTGGTTCTTTTTAATCTTATCTAAATTTTGGTTAAAATATACTTTTGATCCTTATACTTTCACTCAAAATTCATCTTGTTTCTCAAAATTTTAGTTGTTAGCTTTAAGAATATTGCATTCCCGACATTGGATTAGTTAAAATTGATGAAATAGCATCATTCTAATGCGATCACTTGAAATAGTTGACATGATGACAAATAATCTATTCTGACAAATTTAACTAATCTTATGTATTCGGATGTTAGGAATGCAATATTCTTAAAACATGAAGGAATAAACTGTAACAACTAAATGTTTGAGGCCAAGATGAATTTTGAGTGAAAGTTTGAGGACCAAAGTTAATTTTTGCCTTAAAGTTTTAATTAATCTATATTTAATTATTTCTTACTAGATTTTAGCTATAAAATAATAGTTAAATGTTTGACTTAAATGCAAACATGACTCAACTCAGTTTTAACCCAAACCTAATATCTTGAGTTGGATTTAAGTCATATTTAACCTCAAATCAACCCGAATGAACTGTTGAGCCTAATATTCTTTCAATGGACTTGACCCAACTTGATCAGCAAATAAGTTCGTACTAGATCCAAAATCATGACTTGAATATGAAATCAGGTTGGATTGGAGTCAAGCATGACTCGACCTAAACGGCCCATTTGCAACCCTAGATGAAACTGTTACCAGTACTTTTTGCTTTATAGGGTTTCTACATATAGCTGCATAGTTCTTTAAAATTTTCAGTGCATCAATTCATTTGGATGTGCCAATATTTGTATGTTCTTTCTTCTTTGTACACCCTTTGGAAGGGCAGAAAAAAAACCTGTCTATCGCTTAGTGTTTTCTCTTTTTGTTTTTTTTTAAAGAACTGCTGTCAGTACTTTGTGCTTTATAGGAACCTATGTGTAGCTGCATGGTTATTTAAAACTTTCAGTGCATCAATTCATATTAATGCACAAATATTTGTATTTTCTTTCCTCCTTGTACACTCTTTGAAAGGGCAAGAAGAAGACCTGTTTAAGTGTTTTTGTTTTTTTTTAAAAAACTGCTTTAGTTGTACTCATTTTGCAATTATACCACATAAGGTGATTTATAATGGTTTATATAGTGCAGGAGATATCTTCTACTATCACTACCTTAAGCTTTCACATTTCTTCCGAGAAGACATTGTCAATATTGCGTTAATCTAAATGGGGGATGCGGAAAGTGACCTTCCTTCATCCAAGAAGAGAGTAGCTGGTAGACAACTTTACAAGGACAATCCTGATTCAGATGATGATGCTCCTGAGCCAGAGATGGGGACTTTCCAAAGAGCCACTGAGGAAGTGATGGCAACCAGAAGAATTGTCAAGGTTCGGCGCCATCAACCTCCATCATCTACTGGTTCTAATCCTTTTGCTGGTATTTGCTTGGTTCCTCCAATTGATTCCAGTGCAAAAACAACTAGCCCTGTTGACCAGCCTCAAACTGGTGCTGACACAGCAGTCTCA
The DNA here is from genome assembly GCA_900491605.1 of Calamus simplicifolius. NCBI lineage: Eukaryota > Viridiplantae > Streptophyta > Magnoliopsida > Arecales > Arecaceae > Calamus > Calamus simplicifolius. The sequence continues at coordinate 558,650 of UESW01004034.1, forward strand.
GAAGAACAAAACAATAATGATGACAAGACTGGAAAATCTGGTGAAGAAGATAATGAAACTGAAAGTGGAGCTGCAGTGAATGAAACAGAAGGGATGGCAGAGAATAATAGGAAATCAGCGGAAGATATTACTGATTTATCAACAGCTAAGAGTGCTGAAAAGGTCAAAAGTGATTCACCAGAAGAGGCAAGTCAAAAGTGGAAATGGGTAAGGAAGTGCAAGATGGAGGAAAAGAAGCTGAGAAGGAAGCAGCTGAGGTAGATGGGGAAGAAACTGAGAAAAAGGCTGACAATGAAACTGAGAAGGCAGTTGGAGAAGAAACTGAGAAAGAAAAGCAGGAAAATGACCAGAAAGGTACTGCTGCGCCAGCTGGATCCTTTAGTTTGTTTCAACAGTTGTCTAGTAGCAAAAATGCGTTTACTGGGCTTGCAGGAACTGGCTTTTCGAACTCTTCATTTTCCTTTGGTTCGCTTGCCAAAGAAGGATCTGCATTTGGTGCTAGTTCTGGATCTTCTTTTGGGCTTAGCAACAGCAGGAGTTCCTCCTCTTCATTGCTTGGTACTGCATCAGATGCCTCTAGAAGTGTCAAACTTTCCATGCAGGAGGTTCCCATTGAGACAGGTGAAGAGAATGAGAAGGCTGTGTTCACTGCTGATGCTATATTGTACGAGTATTTGGATGGAGGATGGAAGGAGAGGGGAAAGGGAGAGCTTAAAGTGAACGTCTCTGTATCTGATGCTGAAAAGGCAAGGGTTATTATGAGGGCTAGGGGTAACTACAGGCTGATCTTGAACGCAAACCTTTACCCAGATATGTCACTCACTAGCATGGAAAAAAGAGGCGTAACTTTTGCTTGTGTGAATAGCGCTGGAGAAGGAAAGACTGCGCTCACCACGTTTGCTCTGAAATTCAAGGACAGTGGTGTGGTGGAAGAGTTCCGAGGAGTGGTTACATCACACAAAGGAAAGAAGGTCCCTGTACTGAAGACTCCTGAGAATTCCCCCAAGGCAGCTGATGATTGAAAGTGGCTGTCCCTGCTAAAAAAGTTAATTTCCTGGATGGCATCACATGTGGTAAATGTTGCTGGAAACTCCTTGAATTTTAGTTGTGGCCTCTGTCGAAGATGTCCCATTAAGTGGTTGAGCTTTAACCTGTAGGACCAAACCTTGTTTTGTTAAACCCCTCGAGTCTTTGAAAGAGTGATTCATCTTTTTATGTAATTTCTAGAAGAGGACGTCAATTATGGTTCCTATTGCATTGTAGTTGCAGATCAATGACATTTTTGTCTTGCCATAGGCTCATAATATCTGCTTTTAAATTTCACATGGCACCAAAAGTATCATCTGTGATGGTTTTTCTGATGAACTGCCCCCAGTTGTCAATGTATTTGCATGATTTTTTTCACCCTGGAGCATGCTTCGGTTGATAATCCTTAGAATTAGTTGTCATAACTGGGATGATCAACTCAGCAGGATAATCGGGTCTTGCCTTATGTTTTGATAATTGGTTATTATGCATGAAGCAATACGGTATGTTGTATTTGTGGGCACGCTAATATGCTCAATTAATTTTTAAGGTATTTAATTAAATCCATAGTTAATATGATGTAATAGGGGGTACAATCTGATTTCGTAGTTTTATAGTGCTTTGGAGTGCGCTTGGCTGGAAAGGAGTAGTTTAAATATTTTCATTTTACTTGAAGGCATTTTAATATTGGACTATGGCGATCAAGTTCCCCGTTACAGCTCAACACAATTGTATACAGACATTTTTCAAGTTCAGAGGAATTTCAAATCCTCTTCCTCTTTAGAATTGAGAACTCGTTCTCTAGGTTTCAACTTAGGCCACCCCCCACCACACCCAAAAAAAAAAAAAGAAAAGAAAAGAAAAGAAAAGAAAGAAATGGGGGGTAATTGGCCATGAAGCGCATGGTAGAATTTATGAAGACAATGACTAGTGGACAAGCAATTCACAAGACATGTTAATCTAAATATGAATTTTTCTTTTTCGAAATTGAAAGACGATTAGCATTACCAGCTATGATGAAAATCATTCATCTACCCTGTTGAAAATTGAAGTAGTTAACGATTATAGGGCTAAAACTCCACTATCTCTGTCCGGGTACTTCACAAGGCCAAAAAAAAAAAAAAAAAATGGTTAACCCTGCTCTCCCCAAGATTCCAACGATATCTTTGCAGGCCGCCGCTTTTGTTTTAAATACACTTTGATTTAATGCTTAATGTCCCATCACATGCAAAGCTTTGGCCTTGAGGGCTAGCATCTTGTGATTCCTTTGCTTTTGCTGCCTTTTAGTCTGGACCTGCTCTTACCAATCCTTCTTTACCAACAATTCAATTCTTTGGACTTCTTTTATAATCTTTTCAGTGTACGGACCTAGCTAGCTTAAGCCGACTCGGCCCCTTGGATTTGGGTCTGGTTCTGAACCGGTTCACCGGGTCCCCAACAGGGCCTGTCAGCATGCATCGTGGGTATACAGTGCTTTTTCGTGACCACAAGAAAAACGCCACGTCACTTTGTCGCGGTATACGGTTTCTTAATCTTCATCTTTACGCAGGTTATTTGGAAACTGGTCGCAGTGCACGTAAGAGGCTACCATTTCTTTCTTTCTTTATTTTTCTCCCTTCAAGCTGTGGCTTGCAAGCAACGGGGGAGCATACCACTTCGTTGGCTGTTGCCCGTCCTTTCTCTGTCGTAGCTCTAAGGATAGGGTCCATTGATCAAACGGACATGATGGCATCAAAATTTGTGATTTTTCTCTGTGGCTTTAAATTGAGGGGAGCGTCTTTGTGGTGGGTCCGGCGGCCAGATTCCTTGAAGTGTGGGGTCCATGAGAGGACGGATCCTGATTGGGTAACCAAAGCGTAGGTGGTGTATGAGATACGCCAAGGGGTGGCCTCCGCGGCCCTATATAAATAGAGGCCGCCTCCGGAAGTAACCGGAGGAAGGCGAGCGAAGCCCACTGTTCTTTCTAACTTCCACGATACGATCCCGCTGGGAACAGAAAGGCATGCGGCGGGAACGAGAAGGGAATTCCATCCACCGCCACCACCTTGTCCTCTTCTTCTGAAGAAGAGGCCGTCCCTCGCCCCTTCTCACTCTCTCTCTCTCTCTCTCTCTCTCTCTCTCTCTCTCAGATTGAACGAAGACGAAGCGCCGGTCAGGAACGGAGCGGAGATCCGTCAAGTAGAGTCGCCGGAGCGGACGAATCGGGAACGATCAGAGGTGATTCCTTGTTCTCAGATCTCGCATTTTTCTCGACATTCGTATCCAAATCAGCGATCAGTTCTCTTTCCAGCGTGCTTCGAATTCTTTCGCGCTTCAGAGATCAAGACATCATTTTATTTTCTGATTCTTTTCTTGCAACCTACCGATCTTCCTCCAAGATTCTTTCTTGATGTTTAGAGACCAATTGGTCTTTGTTTAAATTAAATTTAGGGTTCTTTATTTCTTGTTTCTTTGGACTCCCCCTTACTTTTTTTTTTGGGTCTATTTTTCCTTTTCTTTGCTATTTATAGGAAATCTTGTTTTCTTTTGATTTATGGTGGGCCTTGAGTTTTTGATGCGGTACCGCCTGATCGACTGCAAAATTTACGTTAATTGAATTACATTAAACCATGGATCCCAAGCCGAAGAAACCAATCAAAACTTAATAATTTGATCTATAAAATTAATAAAAACCAATCAAAACCCATCTTTTTCTCTCTACATCTTTTATTAGTCTCTTCTATGGTTACTTGTTTACCCTTTTTCTATATTTACATGATAAAAGAGTGGGGAAAAAAAACTTCTCTGTCATGGTTCAATCTTTTCTTTATTTTTAAAGTTCGTGATGCTTTCACGTATCTGCTTTACTATTTTTTTTTGACAACAATAATTATTTCTGGATCGAAACAAAAGTTACGCTAGACTTATGCGGAATGAACGGATGGATTGCGTTCCAACGTATGTGGGGCAGTAAGTGGCCTCGTGATGAAACCATCGCTGTCCGTCCGTATAGCTCTCTACGATTGGCGGTCCATTTAAAGAAGTGGTCAATTTTCTGGTGGGCTTGAGTAACCATGTGAACTAAATCATCTTTCCTTAAAAAGTTTAAAAGATTCGTTTGATCTTCAAACTGTCACTCAAAGCTCATTTTTATCCTCACAGTTTAATCCTTTTATGTTTTAAAATATTATTTTTTTTCTGATGTTATGTTACGAAGAAACTTGATGGGTTACTTAAACATAAACACATAAATTAACATATTTAATTAGCATAATATAATAAAATAACGAAAAATAACATTTTAAAAATATATAAACAAATTAAATTGTAATAATTAAAAGTTTGTAGAATAAAATAAAATTTTAAATGAAAGTTTGATGATATAAATATTTTTTCTTAAAAAAATAAGAATAGGACAGATCAATGCAACCAACAGTCCCTGCATTTGATCATCTGATCAAGACCAAGAATCAAACAGCGATGAGGTGGCATTTACTAAGCACTCCATCAATTTTACTGCTCATGGAAATATAGTATACGATATGTAGGTTGTGTTACAGTAACTAGATTTGGATAGTGCTTAAAATTAGTTTAATAAAGCATGTAATTCACAAGTAGGAATTATCTTTAGCAGTTCTTGCAGCGAATGCCTAAATGTGTTTATTTTTGTCCCCTTCTCCAATCACGGTCATCGCTTCTGTCATGAATAAGTAGAACCCGTCGGTGGCAGTGACGTGGAAACTTTCGTAGAAAGAAAAATCCCTTGTAGTGCAATCACAGGAAAGGCGTGGGTATTGATCTTGATGTTGGGCTCCTTTAAGCCAGAAATTCATGAAGCGACTCGCCGGTCCCCGAGGAACATGTTTCACATTTTTCAGCCATTCAGCATGGGTAGAGGATTAGAACCACGTCCACGGGCTACTTATTTTGCAGTAGAGTATTAGTCATTTGATATTTTGCTGTAGAAGTAAAAATGGGTTGGATGATCATTCTTATTTATTTTGAGTTCCAGACTTATCTGAATGTTGATATAATTTAAACAATCAACTAATATTCATATTTATTCATACCTTTATTAAAAAAATATTCATATAATTAATAATTCAATTCACGTCTAATATCTAGTTTTACTTATAATTATATTTAATTTTATGTAACACTCAATTTTTTTTTATAAAAAAAAACGATAATATGTTAATATGATATAATTAACTTAAATTATTTTATATTCAGTAATATCTTTGATTTAGTAATATAGTTAAATTCAGAATCAACTCATAATTCAATGGATCTCAAAGATATTATCTTATTATTATTATTATTTTTGATTTTTAGGGTTTATACCCTGTATGAATCTAAGTAAGAAAGATAAATAGATACAGCTTTAGCTACGTTCGCATGTGCATATTTAGGTATAATTTGTGTATCTATTTATTTAAAATGGACGTAGATATGGATTTTATGTCTGAGTACTGTTTGGATCTGCATTCATATTTACTAAATGAAAAATGGATATGATGGATATCTAGCCCGACCCGTCACAAGATCCGGTCTGCTCATTCCCAGTCCCCTCAGCTTTGTCCGAAGGGAAACCGGCCGAAGATCACATGTTGCTAAATTCTTGAGCTAGCGTGGCCTGCGAAGCACCATCCTCCGATTTCATGCAACGGCTTGACCAATCCAAGATGAGGTTCTCGTGGGAACCGTCCATCTTTTTGGCCGCGCGTCTCTTTGTCCTTCTCTTCTTATATTGAGCCGTACGTGTTGCTCTGCACCTGAGGAGTGAAGCTCCAAGCACGCGCATGTGATGACGAACGAGGCAATGGAGGACCCCGGCATCACCAGCAGGGAAAGGTATCCTCAATTCATGAAGAACTCGTGCTGCACCCATTTCTGCGTCGGGCCAAACCCCTTCATGGCCCGTTACGTCTACTCCCTTTTCTTCCTTCTTGCCAGCCTCCTGGCCTGGGCCATCCGAGACTATGGCAGCTCTGCCACCTCCGAGTTCCAACGTACGTACCTCTCCTTGATCTGTCTCTTTTTCTCGATTGAATGGCGTTTGAGATTTTTCAGACACTTTGCTTGGATTTTAATCTATGCAGGGTTAAAAGGCTGCCATGGTGCTCGTTACTGCTTGGGAGCAGAAGGCGTGCTCCGCGTTAGTTTTGGCTGCTCTGTATCCTTTGCAAAGTTACCAAATGTCGCTGTCCATTTTGGAATTAAGACTGGTATACAATGGCAATAAGCCAACTATAAAATTTTGATGATGCCCCGAGATGGTCATTGCTACTCATACCCAACAAGTGAACTAGAGTTCCATGAAATAAAAACCTCCTATATATATATATATTTGTCCCACCTCTGATGTTGAAATATGTAGAACATGTCGTAGACACGCCTAAATCCCATGGATGATTCTTGACTTTCGATAGTTATTCTTCTTTGTCATGTTCCTCTCGACAGCTGGTACGAAGAAGTTGGACGATCGTCGGAATTCATGGCACTCTGAGTGGTGGCCTGTCAAGATGATCATGTGGATGGGTTTCTTAGCGGTGCCATTCTTCATACCTTCTGCATTCATTCAGCTCTACGGTTGGTTTCAGTTGTGCGTTTTGATTATTTACAATTTAAATATGTGATTCCATGACTTGCTCGAATGCTTGTTGACTTTTCAGGGAAGATCGCGCACATTGGTGCAGGGTAACAAGGCCTACTTTCATTCTGATAATTTTTAATTCTTTTCCATGTGTTTTAGAGCTAATGAGCTAAATTATATTATACCTCAATTATATCTTTTCAGTGCATTTCTTCTGATCCAACTTGTCAGCGTGATCAGTTTCATCACGTGGTTGAATGAGTGTTGCCGGTCTGAGAAAAATGCAAAAAGATGGTATATCCACTCGTCATGCACTCCAATTATTTTTAAATAATTATGCTTTGTATATCTAACCGATTGGAGATCTTCTATCCTAACATAAAGTTACCTCTGCCAATGTAGTAATAAATAAGGCTTTTTTTTATTCTACATCAAAAAAGCATTTTTGTGATTCTAGATTATGCCAATAATATATAGCGACGGTAATAAAGTCTTAATCTCAACTAGTTGGAGCCGATTATTAAATTCTTTTTCTTCATTCTATTTAGTTTAAAATCATATTCTTTGTAAGATATAAAAATATTATTGTTTATTACTTTATTTCATATAGTTTTTAATTATATAATTTAGAAAATGCATATGATATAATGTCTTAAAAAATAACATCGTGAATTTTAGGTAAAAAAGAAGTTACTAAAAGGTACATAGAATTGATAAAAATATGTATGATAGAGCAATAACTATTGTTAAAATAACAATAGAAGAAACTAGTGAGTTTTCAATTACTGTAGGTTTACATCAAGGATTTGTCTTAAGTTCGTATATTTTTTGCACTAGTTATGGATGAATTAACTAAATATATTCAAGATAATATCGCATGGTGTATGATATTTGCATATGATATAGTGTTGATTGATGAAACTAAATATAAAGTAAATGCTAAGCTAGAAATTTGGAGAAAGGCTTTAGAATATAAAGGTTTTAAGATTAGTTGAACTAAAATTAAATACATGAAATATAATTTTAGTGATAGTAAAAATACAAATGAAGAGACCACGTCGATTGGCAGACGTGACAGGCGGCCAGACCCACTTTTGGCCTCTGACTCGCTAACTGCTGCATTCGGAAGAGGTCTACTCTCCATCGCAGAAAAAGACAAGCTGTGCCATCGGCTATTCCGAACCTCGGCAGGGCCGAGCCATCTTCGAACCTCGGTAGGGTCGAGCTATATTTCAAGCATGATTGAGTTCTAACTCCTTAGGATTAACATTACTCTTGCCCGGATTACGCTAGACGTTTCGGAGGATAAATCGCATCGGTCACCAAGATCTCGGAGCGAACTTTCCTAAACAAAAATAGGGGGCCAGATACACACCCCCTTCATGATCGATAGGATTTCAATCTTTTCGGTTGCCAACTCTCTAAAATGCGCCCAAAAATTTAGGTCCCAAGACCCCTTAGGTAAGTCCTATGCTCTTAAGTTTTCAGAAACCCTATCAGATGCCATTGCATTCCAGAGACCAATCTCTGGGGTATCCTTCAACAACATTCTCTCATCTGCTTGCTTAGGGTTTTCATTGACTTGGGCGTCGGAGGGTCTTTCGCAGGGATCACCCACCATGATCCCTGCATGAGACCGTTTTACAGGTCCATCAGGACGGGAGCGAGCTATCCAGATCCAGACGTGCATCGCCTCCAAGTTGGAGAACCAAAATCTGTAGCAATAGATTGATGCTAGAGGAAAGGTCCCAAGTCCCTTAAAACTTGAACACAAGGAGAAAAGGTTCAAGAAAGGACACTTTCTCAATGGCTAATCGCAAGAGAGCAACCACCGATGCTCCAGATCATGCCGCCTCCCAGAGGCTTGATCTCACACAAAATACGGCGTCTTCGTAATCGCCGCGCCTCGAGGCTCCATCGCCACCCGCGGCCTCTATCACACAGCACCAGTTTGGCGCATTGGTCAACAAGTCTAAGCTCTAGCGCAGTTGATGCAGGAGCTCCATGGAGTCCTTCCCCCGGTTGCGCCTAATACCTCGATGGAGTAGCTGCACCGACCCAACTGATGGCTCCTCCTCCCAACCAGTTCGAGGCCATGAGCCTCCCACGACAACTCGACCATGAGGAAGAAGCAAAGCCCGCGTCATAGAAGGCTGGCAACAGGAGCTTACCTCGGTTCCGCCAGGCCTGCTCCTTGTCTCTATTCTTCTCATGCTGTGATTCGATATCATGGCCAAGATCTCCCACCCAACCTCTCCGACTGTTCAGGATGAGGCTATGGAGCGAAGAATCTGAGAGATACGCCTAGAGTTGGATGCTGTCAAGCACGCATCCCATCCGGAGCCATGGGTGGAGCAGGGTCCACCCTTCACTAACAAAATTATGAAAGAAGCGGTCCTGTCCCACATCAAATTCTCTGCCATCGAGCCGTAAATGGGACCACCAATCCAGATGACCATCTGAGTAGCTTTCGATCCATCATGATATTCCACGAAGCCTTAGATGCAATCTTGCGCAAGGCCTTCCCCTCTAAAGCCGAACTCTATCAACTCATTCGATGAACTGGGTTGCTTATTCACTAGCCAGTTCGTCAGCAGCCGTCACCGCTGATGGAGGTCAGACTCCCTTTTTGAAATAAAGCAGAGAGAGGGGGAATCTTTGAGAAGTTCCTTAGGCCGTTTCAACGTGGCCATACTAGAGGTCGACCACCTCAACCATAAGAGGGCAATGTTCGCCTTAGCAGGTGGAGTATCAAAGGAAGGAGGCATCTACTTGGCAATGGAAGTTAACTACTCTAGAAGCCTCTCCGACATAATGACCTTGGTGGACAAATATGCCAGGGTCAAGGAATCCAGGTTGGCCCGAGCTGAGTAATCGAAAAAGGACAAAAAGGGCTCGAACAGAAGCTGATTTAGCTTGCCCCGCGAGCCCACCTCGTCGTCAGAGGACCCCACCATCGAGATAGCACATCAGGAGCCCAGCGTGGAGGTTCAACCAATTCACCTCGCTTACCGTGCCATGAGTTTAGATCCTGATGGAGATCGAGTGCCAACTCCCTCGACCGAGGCCCTTCCGAGGGAACATGGCCTGAAGGGACATGACTAAATGCTATCGGTATCATCGTGACTACGGCCATGATACCGAGGAGTGCTGGTAGCTCTAGCACAAGATTGAACAGCTCATCCGCCGAGGGAGATTGGAGTGATACCGAGGAGGCCCAAAAGTAGAAAACAGGGCAGAACACCCACCAGAGCTTCAACAATAACCTCCACCGAACCCACCAGCTGCTGGCAATGTCAACATGATTGCCATGGTCAGCTCCTCCCAGGGTCGGACGAATGAAGAGGAAAACCTGCCTAAGAGGTTTCGATGTGAGGGACTTGCATTATCGGATGAAGTCCTCCAAGGGATACAATATCCCCACGATGATGCTCTTGTATCCCTGAATATGAACAATTATGATATACATTGGGATTTAATTGACAGTGGAAGCTTGGTTAATGTTATGTACTTTGATGCGTTCATGAGAATAAACTTGAGAATGGAAGATCTCTGAGCCGTGGACTCCACTTTGATGGGGTTCACCGGCGACATTGTTGTGCCTGAAAGAATAATCGCCCTAGCAGCTCGGGCACACATCTACCTACATGGACTTCTTGGTGACCAAGCTTCGGTCACCATACAATGCCATCCTTAGCAGGTCCAAGCAGATGTCTCTCGAGATAGTAATCTCCACATCTTACCTTGCCATAAAGTTCTCTATTGAATGGGGAATGGGGACTGTCCAAGGGAGTCAAGCAGCCACTCAGTACTGCTTCGTGGCCGACCTTTAATCCCGAAGGCCCGAGGTTGACGAGCTCGATGCTTGGGAGGACCTTGCCGAGCAAAGGGGAAACTTGTTGAGGAGTTCGAAGAAGTGCCACTTGACGAGTCTCGGTCTGACCAAACCATAAAGGTCGGGTCCCAATTAGAAGGGAAGCCTCGGCAGGACCTAATAGACTTCCTTCGAAAAAATGCCAACGTCTTTGCCTGGTCTGCCTTGGATATGCTGGAGATCAGTCCGGATATTCTTGTCCATCATCTCAATGTTGATGAAACATTCCGACGATCAAGCAGAAGAAGAGAAGCTTTGCCTCCAAGCATTAAAAGGCCATTGAAGAGGAAGTTGACAAACTTCTTAAGGCAAATTTTATTTGGGAGATGAACTACCCCAGCTGGCTGACAAATGTATCATAGTAAAGAAGGCAAATGGCAAGTGAAGAATCTGCATTGACTTTACAAACCTCAATAAGGCCTATCTGAAAGATAGTTTTTTCTTGCCAAGGATTGACCAACTGGTGGATGCTACCTCGGGCCATTAGATGCTGATCTTCATTGATGCCTACTCGAGCTATAACCAGATTCGGATGGCGCCCGAGGTTGAAGAAAAGACACCTTTATCACCAATAAAGGTATTTATTGCTATCGAGTCATGCCTTTTGGTTTAAAAAATACCAAGGCAACCTATCAGAGGCTGGTCAATAAGGTCTTCAAAGATCAGATAGGCCGAAACATGGAGGTCTATATTGATGACATGGTGAAAAGCAAGAAAGCGTCCTAGCAAATTGTTGATCTCATAGAGAGCTTCGCTACTCTTAGGAGATACCAAATGAAACTGAATCCGACCAAGTGCGCCTTCGGGTGAACTCGAGGAAGTTCCTGGACTTCATGGTCTCTCAACGGGATATCGAGGAGAACCTCTAGAAGATTCAAGCTTTTCAGGAGATGGTGCCCCCAAGGTTGGTTAAGGAGGTACAATGCCTTACAGAAGAATAGTGGCACTTAACTGCTTCGTTGTTCGATCCGTCAAGAAGTGCCTCCCCTTCTTCAAGGCACTTCGCTCGATCAAAAATTTTTAGTGGACTTCGGACTGCCAGAAGTCCTTTGAAGATCTCAAGAAGTACCTCGGCTCACCACCGCTTCTTAGCAGTCCGAGGCTTGGGGAGCTCCTATACTTGTATTGGCTATCTCGGAGAATGTTGTTGCTTCCGTGCTGGTTTGGGAGGAGAATAAGATCCAGAAGCCGGTCTACTACATCAGCAAGCTTCTTTGAGATGCTAAAACCAGGTATACCTGGATCGAAAAGATGTTGGCGTTAATAACTTCTGCATGAAAGCTGTGCCCATATTTCCAAGCACACGCCGTTGCAGTCCTGATCGACTAGCCAATCAAAGCAATCCTTCATCGTTCAAAAGTATCGGGAAGGATGGCAAAGTGGGCTATGGAGCTGAGCGAACATAACATTCGGTATCAGTTTTGCCCTGCCATCAAGGCATAAGTTCTAGTGGATTTTCTCCTTGAGTGCACAATACCGAAGGATGGGGGTCGACACCAAAAATCTTCGAGCAAGGGGCGACCGAGGCACAATGGCTACTTCATGTAGACGGATCCTCCAGCACAAGTGGCTTTAGTGCATGTCTGGTTCTCATAAGTCTAGAAGGAGTCATGTTCGAGTACGACATCTATTTCTCTTTCCCGGTCTCCAACATTAAGGCCAAGTATGAGGCTCTGCTTGCCGGACTCCGAATTGCCCACGATTTGAAAGTCAAGAAGCTGAATGTCTACACCGACTTCTAGTTGATCGCCGGTCATGTGCGAGGAGAATTCGAAGCTTGAGAGTCGAATATGATTCGGTATCTCCAAAAGGTACGTGACTTATCATCTAATTTCTTCAAACTTAAAATTATTTAGGTTCCGAGGATCGAGAATGCTCGTGCCAACCTTCTCTCCCGATTGGCCACCACAACTCTATAGACCTAGAGCAAAAGTTCCACCTAGAGTCCTAGAAAAATTCAGCATAGCAGATGCCGACCATGTGATGCAAGTCGAGGCTGAGCCATCATGGATCAACCCAATCCTTATCTCAGAGATGGATCTCTCCCCGTGGATAGAAAGAAGGCAAGAAAGCTGAAGATGCAAGCATCTCATTATGTCTTGCATGATGGTCAGCTATACAAGCACTCCTCCATGCCACTGCTTAAGTGTCTTCGGCCATCAGAGGTCGATTATGCTTTGCAGAAGGTCCACGAAGGCATCTGCAACAATCACCTGGGTGGCTGAGCCCTTTGCCATAAAGTGCTACGTCAAGGGTACTATTGGCCGATCATGCAAAAAGACTTTGACGATCTTATCCGAGCTTGTGATTTGTGCCGACGTCACTTTAACATTCAGAGGCTCCATCTGCACACTTAATGCCTATCTCATCCGCCTATTCCTTTGCCAAATGGGGCATAGACATCCTTGGCACGTTTCCCCCTACCACTGGACAGAGGAAGTTTCCTGCTCGTGGCCATCGATTACTTCACCAAATGGGTCAAGGCCAGGTAGTTGCCCAGAAGCCAAGGCCAAAGCTAGAGACTTTGTATGATGATCAATTATCTGTTGATTTGGTCTCCCACATACCATTATCACAGATAACGGTCGACAGTTTGATAACCCGAGGTTTTGGGAGTTCTGCAAGGATCATGGCATTAGACATCGACTCACTTCGATTGGGACCTGCAGACCAATGGCGAAGTTGAGGTAATGAACCAAACCTTGCTTCAGGGGATATAAAGGCTCGATTAAATAGGGCTCACGATAGATGGGCGACGAGCTTTATCACATCCTCTGAGCCTATCGAATGACGCAGAGGATTCCTATCGGCGAAACTCCCTTCAAGATGGCCTTTGGCACCGAAGCTGTTATTCAGTCGAAGTAGGCCTATCCTTGCCCAGAGTCAAAGGCTACTCAGAGGAGTCAAATGACGAGCAACTTTGGGCCAATCTCGATTTGATCGAAGAGGTCAAAGAGAGGGCTCAGGTCAAAATGGCCGCGTACTAGCAACGCATGGCCCGTTACTCTTCCTAAGTGAAAGGGAAACTTTTCCTTTCGAGTGATCTCGTACTTCACAAGGCCTCAGTCTCCAAGCCGATGGAGCAGAGGAAGCTGGCCCCAAACTGGGAAAGCTCTTATCAAGTTGCAAAGGTTATCAAACCGGCACCTACAAACTCCAAGACCTCGACAGAAGAGCCATCCCCCGAACATGGAGCTCGAGCAACCTCCGAGTATATTATCAATGAAGTATATATAAACCAAGCTACTTCGCTCGCTGTAATAAGCTTCACCATCAATTGAAATATTTATTCTTTAAATAACCATCTTTTTTAAGATGTCGATGAAAGGCAGGCCTCGCCCAATTGTTGACCCTATAGGTCCATTCTCCGAGCCTCGGCATGGCTAATCGGAGTTCTCCATACCTTAGCAGGGCTAAGTCAAAGTTCCTCCGACCCTTGACACAGCCGATCAAAGTTCTATATAACTTGGTAGGGCCAACTACAATTTCCTTCGAGCCTTGCATGGCCGATCGGAGTTCTTCGTACCTTGACAAGGCCAAGTCAAAGTTCCTTCGAGCCTCGACACGATCGATTAGAGTTCTATATAACTTGGCAGGGCCAAGTACAATTTCCTTCGAGCCTCGTCATGGTCGATCGGATTCTTCGTACATTGGCATGACCAAGTAAAAATACTCTCGAGCCTCAGCACAATTGATTGGAGTTCTATATAACTTGGCAGGGCCAAGTATAATTTACTTTGAGCCTTGGCATAGTCGACCGAAGTTCTCCATACCTTGGCAGGGCCAAGTAAAAACACTCTTCGAGCCTCGGCACGGTCAATCGGAGTTTTCTGAAACTTGGCAGAACCAAGTATAATATCCTCCGCGCCTCGGCATGGCCGAGTGGAGTTCTCCATAACATGGCAAGGCCAAGTCAAACATCCTTCGAGCCTTGGCATGGCCGATCAGAGTTCTCCGTATCTCGACGGAGCAAGGAGAGCTAAGGGGTTTCTTCGTGAAGCCTAATTAGCTAAGGCACTCCGAGAAAATGATAATGCAAAAAATATTCAGCTCAAGACATGGGCAATTGAAAAAAAAAAATATTTATTGAAATCCTTATTACCAAAGGATTACAAGTGCACTGTGGCATAAGAAGTACAAGGAAAATCTCCTATATGCAAGGGATCGCTTGCAGCTACTACAACATCTTCTTCCTATAGAGAATTGCAACACTCCAACTTCAGGGGATCATCTTCGAACTCCGTCGGATGGAAACCCTTCGAACCTGGAGCTTAAGGCGATGTTACGCCTACCTTGAGCTTCCCATCCTTTAACGAGTTGATGTCTGATACTTTTTCAAGCATGTGTGTTGATGAAGGAAGTTTGGATCTATCTTTAATGTCATCTCATTTATGGCTCAGCGAGATCAACATAATCACTCTTCAGCGTTTCCTGCACAGTTTGCTTCTTAGTAGCTTCCTCATTCGAGCTTCGAATTCCAATCTGGATGCTGAGGAAGATTGCGAGCTCTTCGACTTTCAACATCAACATGAGCGAAGCCCTGTTAGGCTTCTCAAAGCTGATTCCTCCTTCAACCAAAGGAAACAACACCCCTGGGCAAAGAAGCATGATGCCTTGAGCTCACCTCATTAACAAAGGGTGAAAGGAAGGCAGAGGAAGCATGAAGACGAAGTATTGAAGGCTCATGTGGCTGTAAACGATGCTTGTCCTCCCCCTTTTAAAGCCACCAAGCAGGGGACAAAAGGCATTAATAGAAAGAATTCTAGGGAAACGGGACTTATCGACCCATGCACCCTAATCTTTGACTCGGCCATGTGTCGCCCAATCAGGCGCCTTTAGGTAGAATTTGAAGGGACCCCTCTCGCCCGACGAAATAGAGTAATGGCACACTATGTTGGAAATAGTATTCCCCCTCGATCTTAAGCTTCGCGGGATATGAGCCCAACACTTGGGCCCAATTTCCCAAGTACAAATAAAGGCAAGGACTGAGGATGGGGAGCACATGATGCGGAGGAAAGAAATCTTTCACACAAGTCAACCAGTATGTGCGGACGACAAAACCCACCTCAGGGGCACAATTTCCTACATGCCGAGTCATCTCGTACCTCGGCAGGGTCGAGCCATCTTCGTGCCTCGGCAGGGCCGAGCGGAGTTCTCTGAACCTCGGCAGGGCCGAGCCATCTTCGTACCTTGGTAAAGCCGAGCCATCTTTGCGCCTCAGCATGGCCGAGTGGAGTTCTCTGAATCTCGGCAGGGCCGAGCCATCCTCGTACCTCGGCAGGGTCAAGTTATCTTCGGACCTCAGTAAGTCTGGGTTGTCCTATTGTCTCCCCAAACTTTCAGCCAGGGTGAGAAGTTTCTAAGTCTGCCCTTAGACCTCTCGATCGAGGCTTTCCTAGGCTATTCTTGAGAAGCCTAAGTAGCTAAATTCATCAATTGCAAAGTGTGCTGAGAAAGCAGTCAAACTCGTACTACTCAGGCTGTCAAAAACACAAAGCAATTGAAAGAAAGTGGTATTTTATAAAGCTTCATGTTGCTGAAAAACTACAAGTACCCAAGACACAAAAAAGTTTTCCTATTACAAAAATGAAATAAGTTCTATAGTTCTTTAGGCCCGGCTGTATCTTCCTCATGGAGAGCTTCTGAAGGATGAGTGGCCGAGGACGGCTGTTTGATTGATTTGCCTCCTCAGCAGTTGAAGGAAGAACCTCAGCTTCCTTGGCGATCAGCGGAAGATCCTCAGCCTCCTCGACAACCGATGAGGGCCCCTCAATCTCCTGGGCAAATGACGATGAAGATTCAGCCAGGTTCGCCTCCAAGATTATTTCATAGTCTATCTCCAAGGCACCCCCTTCATACTCTGTGTCAGCCGACCAATGAGACACAACCAAGGGTTCAGTCGGTGATGGGACGCAGTAACTTTTGTTCTCGAGGAACGACAGGTCCAAGTTTGGATATTCTTGGGCGACCATCTGCCGTATCTCCTTTGCCCCTAATCAATAGGCACCCATGAAAAGCTGAACCTTCTCCTCCTCGAATGCAGCCAAGCTCTTATATTGTTCGATGGCTAGGGTGACCTAATTTGCAGCTTCGGTCACCTGGCCCTGAAGTCCGTAACACTCCTCAATCAGCATCTTAATCCTCTCGGCCGCCCTAGATTCTTCGAGCTTCATCTGGGAAATTGAACGACATAATGGGCTTCATCAGAAAGAGGACTGCCAATACATAATGAAGAAGGTACATACCCTTACCATTGCCTCAGCATGCCAAGCATCTGCCTCTGCAGCCTGCTTCTGGAGCTTTTTATTTTTTTCTTCACTTGGCGAAGTCTCTTATCAGCATCATCAAACTTTGCCCGGTTATTCTCTACCTCATGCTTGGCTGTCACAAGGTTAGCCATAGCCATCGCCATCCGCTTTTGGCTACGCTTAAACCAACGATGCTCATCTTTAAGTTTCCTACTTAAAGATTTAATTTTCTCTGTGGCCTACGCTCGGAACCTTGACAATTTTGCCCGAGCTTCCTCAACCGATTTATGGGCCATCTCAACCGACCCACTACCTCCCCAAGCTCGGACCGAGCCTTTGCCAACTCTTTAGAGAATTGACTAGCCGAGCCTTCCTTACTCCAAAGCTCAACGTTCTCCTACAAGGTTTGGGCATGGGCTCTTGACACCAGGTCAAGCAATTAGATATTTCCCTCAACAAATTGCATTTTGCCTTGGAAATAACTAAACAAGTTAAAGAAGGGGAGAAGATATTTGCTTCTGTTTATCCAGATGGGGGATCCATCAACCTCGAAGCAAATGTTCCCTTCATCATCTTCTCTAGGCTTTATTATAACAGGGCCTTCTTCCCAACTAAGGAGGAACTGGAGCCTACAGGCCATCGACGCTTATTAGGAACCAAATTGGGTTGAGCGGGGAACCTCAGCTTGACCAGCTTCTTTACTCGAAGGCCCTTCCTGACCTTCAACATGTTGCTCGACCTCCCTTGGCTCTTCAGAGAGAGAGTCCTCAACCGAAGGCTCCTCCCGACCTTCAGTAGATTGCTTCGGCTCCCTCGGCTCTTGGGAAAGAGATTCCTTGGCGGAGGATGGGGGACCATCATGGTCAACAGTTGGTGCCCCTATGGCTCCTCCAATGGTTCTTTCCCCTTTCGGCTTGGGGCTCCTCCAATCTCTGCTATCGGCTCCCTTTTTTTTGGAACCAGCACATCCTTATCCCTCTTCGCTGGCGTTTCTTTGCTTCTCTCCCTCAATAAGGGAAATTGGTTGGTAAATTTAACCTTCTTCCCATGGCTCAACGATGGTGGACGAGGCCTTTTCTTGTCTTTCTTCTTCCCTGGGCTTGATGAAGCCAAACAAGGCCTCTCACCTGTCTCGCTGCCATCACGCCTTTCAGTCTTCTATCTCCTTTTGGCATCATGTCTCTGAGTGCCCTTCTTCAACTCCTCCCTCACCCAAGTCCTGAAATTCGCTCTGATTGCTGCTAACAGAATGAATAAATGATCAGTCAGGCACAAACAAGCATATCTGAAACTCAATAAGCAAGATAGAAAGTTAGAGCCTACCTTGGGGATCGACGCTGCTAAGCCCTTTATTAAAGAGGGCATCCTCAGCCAGAAGGTCCCCAACTGATAGTGCGGGGCCATTTTGTTAGAAGGTCCAAGTCTCTATACTCCTGCTTTGATAGCCCTGGGCGTCTGTTCAAATCGTCAGAAAATTTTTTCCACAACCGAGGGATGCGGCATTCACCGCTCCACTAAACAACAAAGAATCATGACTTCCAACCTTTTATTGAAAAACGAGCCTCGATAATTCTTTGAAGGCCTTCCAAGGGCCGATGTATGGCTAAGAGGAGGTTCGGGGGAAGACGATGTTGTGGCAGGCTTGGAACAGAGGCACTGTAGCAGTCACTCCCACGAGTTTGCACAAGAGACGAAGCCCACGATGTGCCTCTAGCTATTCGGTGCCATTGCCGAGGGGTAGATCTAGTAAAACTTCATTATACCCTCAATCATAGGATGAAAAGGAAGATGGAGCCCGACTTTGAAGCACTCCTTGTAGAAGATGACCCCGGGTGCCAGTGATCCCGTCACCCTCTTCTCGTGATTCGACATTTGTAAAATGAAGTTGTCGGGAATCCAATATTTTCGGCAAATCCTCTCCAAGTCCGCCGCAGTTATGGCTGAAGCAATATGGGATGGGTGCTCCATATCCTCGATGCAAACAACCGCGACATGAATGGAGGATGAACTAGCCATGGCATTCTTCTTCAGGAAAACACTAGGTTTCAGAGGAAGCAAAAAGCCAAAGATCTGAGGAAGCATAGGAGAAGACGTCAGTTGCCTCCTTTTAAAATGCCTCAACAAAAGGACGAAATATTGTCGGCACGAAACCCTAATGATCGTGCACCTTTAATTCATGTGCCACGTGTCATTCCACCAATCGTTTGAGGATGAAAATCGAAGAGGCTTTCTTTGTCCAGCGAGAAGAAATGATGGGACGACTGCTTGGCATTAATGAGGCCATCATGACGCGCCTCTATGACTTCAAATTCCATCAATGAAATTGAGCCATCATGAACTCTACTCCCAATGCTTCGGATTAAGGAGTGGAGGGCATATGATGTGGGATAAAATCATCACCGCATCGATTGGCAGATGTGGTAGGCGGTTCGGATCCACTTTTGGGCTCTGACTTGCTAAACCACTGCATTCGAAAGAGGTCCACTCCCCGTCGTAGAAAAAGATAAGCTGCGCCATCGATTATCTCCGAGCCTCGGTAGGACCGAGCCATCTCCGAACCTCGATAGGGCCAAGCTATATTTCAACATGATTGAGTTCCAACTCTTTAGGATTAACATTACTCTTGCCCAGATTACGCCGGACGTTTCGGAGGATAAATCGCACCAGCCATCAAGATCTTGGAGTGAACCTTCCTAAACGGAAATAGGGGGCCAGATACAACACCCCTTCATGATCGATGGGATTTCAGCCTTATCACCTGCCAACTCCTAAAATGCGCCTGAAAAATCAGGTAACGACTTATCATCTCAACAGCGCATAAAGATCAGGTTCCAAGAGCCTTCAGGTAAGCCCTATGCTCTCAAGCTTTCAAAAACCCTAGCAGACGCCATTGCATTCCAAAGACCAATCTCTGTGGCATTCTTCTTCAACAACCTCCATCTCTCATCTGCTTGCTTAGGATTTTCACTGACTTGAGCGTCAAAGGATCTTTCGTAGGGATCCACTATGATTCCTGGGCAAGGACTATCTTGCAGGTCCATCAGGACGGGAGCAAGTTACTCGGATCCAAACGTGCATCGCTCCCAAGCCGGAGAACCAAAATCCGTAGCAATAGGGAGTATTGTATGATCGATGCATCCCATTAAAATTTTTAAAAAAAATTATAAAATTGCTATTAGGCTAGCTATGCTATATGGAATAGAGTGTTAGGCAATAGTGAAACAACATGCGAATATATTAAATGTAATAAAAATGCACATGTTAAGATGGATATATGATAAAATATTAAAAAATAAAATTAAAATAAACATATATAAGAAATGATAGGAGTAGTCCCAATTGAAGATAAAATGAGAGAAAATCGATTACGGTGGTTTGGACATATATAACAAAATTTTTTAGATGCTTCAGAAAGAATGATCTTTTAATAGTTTATGATAATGATAAAGGTAGAGGTAGACCTAAATTGATATGTACAAAAATAATTAAGAAAGATATAACTATTTGTAATTTGAGCGTCGACTTAGTCATGAATAGAGCAAAGTGGAGGAAACAAATTCATATAGTCGACCCCATGTAGTTGGAAAAAGGCTTAGATGAGTTGAGTATATGTATCTGTATTATGTGGCATTTTTATGTTAAAAGATACTGTGTTTACAATAGCAGCAATGGAAAGGTTTGTTAACAACTTATCGAAAAAGAAAATGGCTGATGAACAAATTGAATGTCCTTCAGGATGTAAAGATAATAAACTCTGCAAAGCCCTCATATCAAAGAAAATTCTTATAGTAGAATAGATAACATGTGGCAAGTCCATCCGAAGATAGTGCAAATAGGATCATCGTCATGAATGAAAAATATATATGAACCTTAACACAGAAAAAAGGGAATATAATATATGAAGCAGGGTTCCTTACTTTGTATGAAAGCCTTGTATCAGTGGTTATTTCTGAATAGGATGTACTTTTTGGAAGTACTACTAGGAGTCGTATTGCTCTGGTAATTTAACCAGAAGGAAAGTGGATCAGAGCATGACTTATGTTTGGAAAAGCATCGTCTTGAAACTTCATACCACATTTGATGAAAACTCCAAATGTAGATTTACATCTTACTAATATTAGCAATCATGATTATAAGGAGTATGCTTGTACAATGTCACATGAGAATCTCACCGTATCTTAACTTTGATCAAGTTTCAGGTTTATTTGAATTTTGAAATCAAATCGTTATTATGTATATGGATTGAATCATCCTCAAATAAGAATCTAGGTCAATAAAATGCAGATCTGCTTACCATGATGTAAAAATTATTGCTATACATACATATGCATGTGTATGTACATGTATACATATGTGCATGTGTGTATGCATACATACACACACTTATATTTGACATATATTTGCGTGCGTGTGTTTGTGTGTTGGACAACATACATAGCTGATGAATGATGTTGACTGGACGGAACAAAACTGATCAACCACAAACATTACATATAGATTTTGAGATTGTGTTGGAATTACAAATGTTCTTTATTGAATTTGTAGGTGAATAAGTTAATAATCTTAAGCGCCAACAATTGATGATATAATTTCATTTTCAGATAGTATGTAGCCATTATATTCGATTTGCATCCCATGCATGAGTCAGGTCCAGATTGATCGAAATACATTTTTGTTGCCTTTAGTTTAGTAGCACTTCATCTTCTGTTTTAAACCTGACCGTGAAGATATATGACCTGCAGCCGCATTCAAGTAATGATGCTCTCCATCGCTGCATATGTTGCTTCCCTTCTGGGGATTGTCTTAATGTACGTATGGTATGCACCGATGCCAACTTGTAGGCTCAACATCCTCTTCATCACTTTGACCCTAGCGCTTCTACAATTCATGACTTTTGTCTCAGTGCACTCAAAGGTAAATTGATGTTTATTTTACTGAATGAATGAGTCCTGGACCCATAATGGCTCTTTTGTCCCTTCCTAGAGCTAAATAATGTCGTTTCTGATTTAGGTGAAAGAAGGACTGCTATCACCCGGGCTGATGGGAATGTATATTGTGTTTCTTTGCTGGAGTGCAATCAGGAGGTAAATTTTATGATAAATTTGATTTCACAATTTTTCTATCAAGATTACTTGACAGCTACTAGAAAATTAAAATGTGCTATGTTCTCCATGCTTAGCTTCGCTGAGTAATTTTTGTTACAATCATGATCTTATTCATAATGACAGTGAGCCTCAGACCGAGGTCTGCAACCAAAAAGCACAAGCTGCAACAAGTGCAGACAGTATTACAATTACGGTAAACTTTTGAGAACACGTTATGCTAATTAGCATAGAGGACTAACACTGTGAGGTTAGAAATTCCAGAATTCTTATATTCTCATAAATATATGAAATACTGCAGATTCTTCATGATGGAATGGATGGTAATGTGTTTTTCTGTAATTTTGTCTTTAAAAAAAAGGATAGCACCAAAATTTAATATTCTAGGCATTTTAAGAGGAAACACCAAGTTTGAAAATTTCCAGAATAATTTTCTGGCTAATAGATTCTAGAATATTTCCAGATATACAATCTAAGCAATTTTTCTGAATGTTCTGCTTCCTTCTTTAACTATGAGAATATTTTGCTTCACGCTAATAAACAGAATTTTTGAGCAATTCCAGAATTCTTTCTTACCCTTGGATATGTAACATATGCTTGCCTCTTCTTCCACCACTTATCTCAAAAGAATTAGGTTGCCACTAAGTTTGGTATTCCAGGTATTTCCAGAGGAAGTGTGATCTCAGGTGAGGTTTGGAGAGCATTATGAATAAAGAACGCTAGTAGAAATCTTAACTGAGTTTCTTGGTGTTACTGCAACTTCAGTCTTCTGCATGATCTGTCAGTGACATTCGGTGGTTTATGAACAGTTAAACCTCTAGGCAGAAGTTGGTCCTTGTGCTCAAAGGTGCAAAACATTTTTATTCTCCATTGATAGAACAGTTTCCAGACATTAGCTTACCTGTCTTCATGTTATGAAGCACCTCGGAATCCACTACGGCTTACATGTCCGATTGGGTATTAGAAAGAGGAGAAAATTCATAATTATATTAATGAATGAAGAATACAAAATAAATCCAAAATAATAAAAACATGACAGATTTTGAAAAAAAATATAATATTTCATAAGATGTTCAGGAAAACATTATTTATTTGAATAATTTTTTTAAACTCTTAAAAGCAGGATTTTTGTCAAGTCAGTACTATTCAGAAAAAAATAATGATGAAAATTTTGAGAATTATTGGAGATCTGTCCAATAAGTTGAAGAATTTTGTTGGTAGAATCTCATTATTACTCTGTTCTCTTATTCTTAAATGAGTTTATAATATCTGATCTAGCATGAATTTGGTTATGAGTTTACATTGCGTATGGATGCATCTGGTTTGTCTGATTTGAACTTTATTTGGGAACAGAGCTTTGTTATTGCTGTACTGGTCATAGTCATGGCAACATTTTCAACAGGAATAGATTCCAAATGCTTTCAGGTGCACTTCACTAACGCTCCCCTTGCTTTTTCATTGGCTGGCTATTTGTGCCACTCACTATATATGTTCCTAAATGGTTGTTAACCATTATTCAATGCAGTTCAAGAAGACTGAAGTTGAATCAGAAGATGATGTTCCATATGGATATGGATTTTTCCATTTTGTTTTTTCCATGGGAGGGATGTACTTTGCAATGCTATTCATTGGATGGAATGCACATAAAACCATGCAAAAGTAAGCATTCATTCTAAATACTTTGTTTCTATTCATATTCATATCCTAATACATTTTTTTATGAGTTATTCTTTACAATCTTGGTAAATATGTGATAATAAATTTTATTAAATGTTCATGCACAGCTATCTCCAACACTTGTATGACATCTTCAATGTATAACTAATATGTGTCAAAGTTAACTTGCCTACTCCATTCTAGACATTCTCTATAAGTTGCTTGGCAAAGCATGATGGCAACAAACTTGCTGCCAAATCACAAGATCTGATGCCTCACCAGGTTCTGTTTGCAACCGAAATCATCATTGAAAGATTTCTGCCTCTCGTTTAGTATGTAGAATACTTTGTGACAATACATGCGACTAGCTGAGAAACAAGTTGGAGGTGTTTGAATTCTCACTGCTTGCACTCTTTGGCTTTTTTTAAGAATGCATAGTGTTTTTGTCTGTCACACCAATTCTGTCAATTCGCACAAATGATACTTCAAATAAGCGAAATGTCATATTGGTTGTCATATCTTGACTAGAATTTTTAATTTCATAGAAAATGGGAAAAAAAAACTGGAATGAATGAATGGAAGAAAGATAACAGAGTTGGAAATATGTCCAGATATTGCAAAACTTAATAATAGATATTCTATTCTGTACAAGAACTTTTCATATTAATACAAAAGATGCATAAGAAAGTAAAAATTCAAGGAGATTGCAATTTGTAAAAGTGATATATGTTTATATTTTGATATATTTTTATCCATCTTAACTATTTATAGCATCTTTCCTCATTTTACAGATGGACGATAGATGTTGGTTGGGCCAGTACTTGGGTCAGAATTGTGAATGAGTGGCTAGCAACACTAGTTTATGGTAAGTAAGTACTATTGCGTGCATTAAAGAATGCTCTCTCTCTCACTGGAAACTATAGCTTCAGTTGCTGATTTTTCTTATTTGCTGCTTATCAACCATGGCACTATCTCTGTTTCATAGATAATCTGAAATTTTCTTAAGATATCATGCTAAGTTCTGTTTATGGTATGTTTGCTTGCAAGGAAATCTATGGAAAATAAAAGGGAAAATAGGAATTTTCATGGAAAGTGAAATGTTTACCAAGAAATTGGTTATAGGCTTTCTAGATTTATTAATTTTCTAGTGAAACAAGAAAATAGAAAATTTGATACTCTAAGAAAAATATTCTTTGCAAGCAAATATATCCATAGCTGCTAAGTTAAAAAGAGAAAAAATAGAACTTATTTTTCATTGTTTGGAATTTAGAATTATATTTTTAAAAAGAAAATGAGGAAAATAAAGCACCAGCATTTTCTTCTCAATGCCTAATTATTTCCTCTCCATTTTGTGGTTATTTTGTGATAAAAATCAAGAAATGGCTTCCAACATGTCCTCAATGCTTGCTGGCCTGCCATCAGGTAAAATCAGGCAAACTTAATAATGTAGACAGTCATTCTGTAAAGATTAATGGTACTATGGTCCTTTTAGCAACCATGGCTGTATCTTAGCTCAACATATTGCCAGCTATTGGTTCTTCAAATAAAAGTAATAACTTCCGAGCATATTTTAGATGTTATATTGGTTCCACTTTGGACACCAAGGATTTTGAGATTGGAGATATCATCATCCATTAAGCAGTCTACAGCAAAGTCCCATCTAAAAATCTGTCTGAAGTGGAAATGAAGTCTCAACTTTGAAGTGGACCTCAGATACACCCTACATGTTGACTGCTCTGTTCGACTGATTCTTCCAAAGGTTAAGAATAGATCAAATTCCTCATTTTTCATATTTTTTTCCTAAGAAATATCTCCTCTATGAGAATAAACTAGATATATGATTTGGCTACATTCAAATGCAGCCAAGTTTAGAGTTCAATCACTTATTTTATCTATAGATATGCACAGTGCTCAGAGCTACCTCATCTTTTCTATATTTTTTATCTTTGGGATCTGTTGACGCTCGATTACTGGAATCAGATGCCGGGAGAAATGCTAACCGTTGGTGGGATTCCCTCCAGGGCGGAGAACCTGTAAGAAATCCCGAGAACGGAGGAAGCTCCGGTGGGAACCCTCCAACGCCCAAGATAGCAACCGAGGTCACAACAGAAGGGGAGCTCGAGAGAGCTCCTCAGAGGCAGAAAGGAACCTCGAGAGTTGTTCTTCTAGGGTTTTTTGGGTGTAAGAGGACACTTGTGTCTACGTGCCTTGATTCTGAGTTTTCTTACCCTTTTATAGGCCTTTGACATTCGTCGAAGGATTAGCCACGTGGAGTTCCGTGAGGGAGAATGTTCGCGGGGCATGTGGAAGTTACGTAAATAGGAGCTAGTCGGTGGGCTTTGTCCCATCGAAAACGAGGGGCTGGTGGTTTGTGGGCCTGGTCCCATCAATCGGTGTGGATCAGGCGGTAGGTGGGCCTGGCTGTATCAGACTGCGCGGGTCAGAAGGTAGGTAAGCCTGGCGGTTGGTTGGTCTGGTCCCATCAACGGCGTGGGCCAAGCAATGGTTGAGCTTAACTGTGTCAGACTGGCGAAAGCTACAGGAGGCCGACTTAGAGAAGTCGAGGCCGCCTCAGTCGGCTTGGA
Source organism: Calamus simplicifolius (assembly GCA_900491605.1). Taxonomy (NCBI): domain Eukaryota; kingdom Viridiplantae; phylum Streptophyta; class Magnoliopsida; order Arecales; family Arecaceae; genus Calamus; species Calamus simplicifolius. The sequence goes on from UESW01004034.1 coordinate 584,716, forward strand.
GAAACCGGGGCCGCAGAGGGTCGGCTTAGAGAAGTCGGGGCCGCAGGGACCGACTTTGAGAAGTCAGGGCCGCCTCGGCCAACTTGGAGAAACTGGGGCCGCAAGGGGCCGGCTTGGAGAAGTCGGGGCTGCAGGGGACCGGCTTAGAGATGTCGGGGCCACCTCGGTCGGCTTGGAGAAGTCGGAGCCGCAGGGGGCCGGCTTGGAGAAATCGGGGCCGCCTCGGCCGGCTTGAGAAGTCGGGGCCGCAGAGGGCTAGCTTGGTGAAGTCGGGGCCGCCTCAGCCAGCTGACTCCACTCATGCCATTCGGCCAATTTTGCTGTTATTGTCCACGTGGCACCATCGGCCACATTAGATACCCCCCGCTCCTGAGCGTGAGGGGCCATGCGCCCACTGACCCTTGGGCGAAAGGAGTGTAAAAATTGAAAGTGATTGTTAGCTGTCGGGCGCCTTTAATAGCTGGAGGTGCGCCGCGCTCTCCCGATGCGATGTCACCGCCATTACTTGATGGAGAGGGAGAAGAAAACTCGCAAACAGATTCTATGGAGTTCCATCTTCTTTTTTACTGTCTCTCCTACCTGGCGTGCCAATCTGTTTACGCTCGATCACCGGAATCAAACGCCGAGAGAAGTGCTAACCGCTGGTGGGATTCCCTTCAGGGCGGATAACCTGCAAAAAGTCTCGAGACCAAAGGAAGCTCCTGTGGGGACCCTCCGACGCCCAAGCTAGCAACCGAGGTCATAGAGCTCCTCAAAGGCAGAAAGGAACCCCGAGAGTTGGAGTTCTTCCGGGGTTTTTTGGGTGTAAGAGGACACTTGTATCTACGTACCTTGATTTCGAGTTTTCTTATCCTTTTATAGGCCTTTGACATTCGTCGAAGGATTAGCCACGTGGAGTTCTATGAGGGGGAATGTCCGTGGAGCATGTGGAAGTTACGTAAATAGGAACTGATCGGTGGGCTTTGTCCATCGAAAATGAGGGGCTGGTGGTTGATGGGCCTGGTCCCATCAATCGGTCTGGATCAGGCGATAGGTGGGCCTGGCTCTGTCAGGTTGCATGGGTCATAAGGTAGGTGAGCCTGATGGTTGGTGGGTCTAGTCCTATCAACGGCATGGGCCAGGCGATGGCTGAGCTTGGCTGTGTCAGGCTGCGCAGGTCAAAAGGTAGGTGAGCCTGGCAGAAGCTGTAGGGAGCCAACTTGGAGAAGTCGGGGCCGCCTCATCCGGCTTGAAGAAATCGGGGCCACAGGGGGCCGGCTTAGAGAAGTCAGGGCCGCAGGGGGCCAGCTTGAAGAAGTCGGAGCCACCTCGGTCGGCTTGGAGAAACCAGGGCCGGCTTAGAGAAGTTGGGGCCGCAGGGGATCGACTTGGAGAAGTTGAAGCCGCCTCGACCGGCTTGGAGAAGTCGGGCCGCAGGCCAGCTTGAAGAAGTCGGGGCCACCTCGGCCGGCTTGGAGAAACCAGGGCCGGCTTAGAGAAGTTGGGGCCGCAGGGGATCGACTTCGAGAAGTTGAAGCCGCCTCGACCGGCTTGGAGAAGTCGGGCCGCAGGGGGCCGACTTGGAGAAGTCGGGGCCACAGGGGGCCGGCTTGGAGAAGTCGGGGCCACCTTGGCCGGCTGACTCCGCTCATGCCATTCGGCCAATTTTGCCGTTATTGTCCACGTGGCACCATCGGCCACATCAGGATCTATGAACTATGGATTCAAAAGTGAGGAAGGTGATCAAATTTAGGCTCGGCTACGTTCGGATGTAACCGTCTAGCTCTCTCTCTCTATCTATATGTGTGTGTATATATCCATATATACATATACATATATATATATATGTGTGTGTGTGTATCCATATGTATGTGTGTGTGTGTATCCATATATGGATACACACACACACACACATACATATGGATACACACACACACACACACACATACATATGGATATACACACACACACACACACACACACACATACATATATATATATACATATACATCTATATATATATACATATACATATATATATATATATATATATATACATATATATATATATATATATGTATATGTATATATGGATATACACACACACACATATATATATCCATATGTACACATACACACACACACACACACATATATATATATGTGTGTGTGTGTGGTCAATTTCCATGTTTTGGCTCATGAAAACATATAAATATCTCCCATCTGAGATGCATAACTGATAAATTGTGGTGGACTCATACATAACCTATTTAATGACGTTTGCAGTGTGGATGCTGGTCGCTCCCCTTGTTTGGAAGAGCAGAAGACAAGTAGAATCCACAGGATTGTGAGGAAAAGATTCCTGATGCCAGGGTTTCTGTCAGCATTCATCTGGTGTACAGAACATACTGATTCAGCATTTAGCATTCCGTTAACCATTCAATTCTGTTGAAAAAATTATTGGCAGTTTCAAAGTATATGGCCACTGCAAAGCTCTAAAGAAGAGAACCTAATCAAGCAAAGCTTCATGATGTAAAATTTTCCTCATTTCTTTGCCAAATATTTGATAGTTCCTATTAGATTCACATGAGAATCATTATTGTAGCTACATAATGGCTATGCATGACTGACTGCCAAAACTAGCTACGTTGCAGGACTTGCAATGATACACATAAAAAGGTTGATATAGCTTTGGATTTTTTTTTTTTCATGAGAAATTGTCTTGGTTAAAATCCAGGCAATATTTATACATGCACCTTGTAAGTTCATGATAATATTGATAAGAGGGCACAATACAGTTGGGGTGGCAAGCCCCAAACCTGATGTTTTTGTTCATTATGATGTTCTCAATTTCAGGATCAGATATTTTATCTAGAATTTTATATGGTCATATGAAAGAAAGCTAGCAACCAAAACTTCAAATATTTAGTATTTGACTTGGTAAAGAATCTACTCCTTCAATTATGATCAAGAAAACTTTGAACTGATACAAAAAATGCAATGCAGTTGAGGTGGCAAGTCCCAAACCCAAACTTTTATTTCACCATGCTCCATTTCCAATTCCAGGACCTATTCTATTTAGATGGTTTTATGAAGCAAGGTTGGTTTCCTAAAAAATAAAATGAAGAGGAAGAGAGGCAAGGTTGGTAACGGAGGTCTCAAATTATTAGAATTCCAGCTATATTATCAATAATGACCAGGAAAGCTTTGAAGAGATATACTAATATCACTGTTTAACCAAAGTGCAATGAATGTGACAAATCAATTTCTGCTTGCAGCAGATCAGCTTATTGTAAGTAGGTGGATAATCTGAATTTTACAGAGATAGATCTGGACATGATGAAGCACTTGTTTGTTTCAATTTTACTTCAATTTTAATGTATGTATGCATGTATTATGACAAGGTTTGCAATCTCAATACCAGACCCTGTACTAATGGCACAATGGTATAGTGTTGGTATGCCTGCGATGTGGGTCAGTTCAATCTCTTGGTTTGGTATCAGTATGGTATGCCTGATATGGGCTGGTATGTACCAATTCAGCATATCATGTTTTATACTCTTTTGTACATCTTGTAATTAGTCCGAATAATTGTTGATGAAAATGAGCAAAGCAATAACGAATATTATTAAAAGACTTAAACCATCAGAACCAATTCTATTAATGCTCAGAACCTAATTAACCCGACCTTATCAAATTAGATTAGTATCAGTTCTCGGACTATCCTGAGTCATTGCTCACCCCTACTTCTAGCTTATCGAAGTGACTCTTAGACTCTTGCAATTTATATTTGTATTTATATGCCTCTTCAAAGATCTTCTCTTAGAACCCACTTTTTAAAATCATGCACAAATTTGTGGGCATTCAGTTAAAAGTGTGCAACATGAACCCCTAGTTTGAGGGCTTTCTAACCATTTATTAATATCAAACCTATCACAATTTCTGTAAACAAATAAAGAATTTGCATACCATGGGAGCATGAAGTGGAGCTGGCATTTTCGTGAGATCAAATGGGTTTGCTGATCTTGCTGACTGAGGATAAGCTGGCATTGTCTGAAAGGGAAAAATTTATGTACAAGTCAGCATTAGAAGAAAGACAAACACAAAGCATACATTATGATATCTATAAAGAACAAATCACAGCAAATCCAAGTACATACAATTCCAGTGGGATATTGCATGCCATACCAATGCCAAGTTGGGTACATCTTTGCCAGCCTGAAGCTGATATAGGAGCCAATGAATAAAGAGACGTGAAAAGATCCTATAGGTTTTAAACATATATGAGGAATGATAAATAATAATAACATTAAACATGTGTCCATGACAAAATGTGTTAATAATGACAACCTCTGGAAGTTCTTTTCTTCCAATGGTTTTACCATCTGCAGAAGGGTGTTCTGATGAAACTACAGCCCATGCTTTCTTAAGGCGATTTTGCGACTATTTGAGATGTCCAGGTGGGCACCAGCTGGGACAAACAAAGATCCAGCGTATCCAATGCAGGTGTTGAACTCCATAACTAGAAAAAAAATGTAGTAAATTTCTTGTATCATACACACATGAGTGCATTAAAGTTGTAAAGGTTACTAAAGATACAGAATACATGAAATATAATTTTAGTATAATTAAAAATAAAAATAAATATAGAGCACAAATTAGGGACTATGAAATTACTAAAAATGGTCATTTTCAATATTTAAAATCGATTATTCATAAAAGATGAAGTATTAAAAATAATGTTATTCATAGAATTAAAGCAGGTTAATAAAATAAAGAAGTGCAACTGGAATATTATGTGATTGTAGAATACTTATTAAGTTCAAAGAAAAGTTTTATAGGACAGCCATATAATTGGCTTAGTCTCATACTTTATGGCATGGATGTTAGGCAGTTAGAAAAATGCATATACATAAGATGAATTTGGTGGAAATAAGAACGTTAAGATATGTTCGGCGACTTGGCTTGATGCCACGTCAGATGCCCACACAGAGTCCCAAGCGACAAGACTCTATGCTGATACCGAGAGCAGGACTCTTTGTATCCTGCTCTCAACCTTATCACGTTCTATAAGAGAAGACCAGAGGGTCCTCTGGGGATAAGCTACATAGACAAAAAAGACTCTTTTCCTCTGTTCCCCGGCTGAGACAAGCCTCCTCTCCCTCTCCGGCACTGCGGCTTAGGGGTGTAGATGCATTGGGAACGTTGGTAGCTCTTGATTATCAACGGTCCACTGCTTCCACTGCCACCAAAACAAGGTAAGTCCCATTTTTTGGCCTTCAATTGGTATCAAAGCCTTGCCGACCGTCACCGCCCGTGGGCTAGTGATCGACGAGGGTAGAGGATGGACGGAAATAGGCTGCGGTGGCTGGACGCCGTCGCCTATCCCCTTGCTGCTGCCATGGTTTTCGTAGTAGACCTCGGATTGATTGGACCGAAGGGAAGGGTCCATCGGATTCTCATTGGCGACCGAGAGGTTCCTCTTTGGCCATCGGGGATCCTTTTCCCCTCCTTCCCCAGCCGTCGAAGGCTGGGGACGACTTCCCCCTGGTCGCGGCCTTGTCAAGGTGACACAGGCCGTTCTCATGGCTTCGGGTAACCGAACACGTTTCGGCGATCGACGTCAGCCCCGCTAGTCGCTGAAGCTCGTCTGGCCTTTTTCCTGATCACTGGAGGGCCGAGGAAGCCTGTCGCTGCCGCACACGCGGTGGACGCGGGTTCCTACAGCCACAACGACCACTGGGAGGTCTTCGGCAGCCGACAATGCCTCGTCCATTGCCGAAGACCCCCCTAGGGCCCCCTCCTAGCCATCGGCAGGCCGGCACGGCCCTGCATCGCCTCCGCACGTGCAGTGGGTGCAGGGAAAGTGCGTCAAAGTTTACGGGTGGCACCATCTGTAAATTCGACGAAAGTAAAAGGCTTTTTTGTAAAACTATATAATATATAAAAATAAAAATAAAATAAAATCCAAGTGGCTAATGCTGACATGGTAGCCACATCAGCTCTATGATGAGGAGGCAAGCCTAGCCAGCTTGTTTGGCAGGACCCAAATTATGTGGCACCAATGTTGTTGTTTACATGTCCAAATGATGTGGCTGGTCTCGAGGCACACCACGAGACACCTGACATGGCTGCCACATGGCAATCCACGCAGTCTCAGCACTGACGTTGAAGCTTGCATGGTGATCCACTTGTTAGTGCTGACATGGCATGCTAACGTGGATTTCATTTTTCTAATTTTAGAAATTAATTAGAAAATTTAGAAAATCAGAAAAATTGCATAAAATTGCATAAAATTCAGAAAAATCATAAAAAAATTATAGAAAAATCATAAAAAATTTATTGAAAGTTTTCTTGATGTAACATTGTTGTTTGTGCTTTGTGCAAGGATATTATTGTTGTCATACTGCCTATTTTTTTGAATATTTTTTAGATGCATAATTATTTATCCTTAGTGTATAAATATGGTTTATGCATGTTTTTGTATGTTGTTTTTGCTGACAATTATTTATGCTTAGTGCATGAGGGGCATTTATGTTATTTGGCATATATATATATATATATATATATATATATATATATATATATATATATATATATATATGTATATATATATGTATGTATATATATATATATTCTGCGAGCATGTTTATTTGTTCTTTGTGCATAAATAATGTATATGTTGAATTTTGTCTTTAGTTGACAAAATACATGCTTATTGCAGCATACGTTTGCTATGTGGATCTGTTCCAATACTAATGTTGGTTTTATGGACAACATAGATGCGTTCTATGAAAAAATTATTGGATTCTGTGTTTTATCTCATTAAATGAGTGATGATTACGAGCTTAGCGAAATTTTTGATCTCATTTATAAGTAAAAATATTTGTAATCTTGTTATTTTCCTAGATAATGGTATACATTGATATGTGCCTGATATCCGTACCTTGCTTGACTGAATGCAGTGATGGCTTCCAAAACTGTGATAGCTAATCTCAATAAAGGTGAGAAGCTATATGGATATAACTATGAAATGTGGCAAAAGAAAATCCAAAAACTCTGAATGAATTAGAAGTCTTGGATACCCTGACTACCAGAGCCTGGCACCACCAGAGCCAGGCACTACTGAGCAACATCGCCTTGATTGGGAAGTCTATGATAATTGGGTAAAGAAAGATCGTTGCACATGCTTTATCATGTTGAGCAGCATGCACAATGATCTTATTAGTGACTTTGAGCATTGCTTGATTGCTTAGGATATGTGGAGCCAGCTTAAGATCATGTATGGACAAACTTTGGCAACAAGGTTGCGTGCCTTGAACCTAATATTCATGCAATATGTCAAGAATCTCAACCATTCCATGTCCACCCACTTTCGTGTAATGAAAAACATGATTAGGAACCTGAAGGCTGCTGGAGTTGACCTTATTGATGAGCAACAGGTCATTGTAGTGATTCATTCACTGCCTAACCCTCAATGGAGTCAGATGAAGCTCTTGATGACTCATAGTAAGAACATCAAGACTTTTGAAGACATTACTCGTCATCTTGAGCTGGAGGCAGAGCGCAGTGAGACTTCCTTCTCCTTGGCTTATGTAGTATGGTGGGTCTTCGAGGCCCAAGAACAAAAAAAGGGGTAAAGAAAGATTGTTGCGCATGCTTTACCATATTGAGCAGCATGCACAATGATCTTAATGGCGACTTTCAGCATTCCCTGACTGCTTAGGATATATGGAGCCAGCTTAAGTTCAAGTATGGACAAACTTCGGTGACAAGGCTGCGTGCCTTGAACCTGAGATTCATGCAATATGTCTAGGATCCCAACCATTCTATGTTCACCCACCTTCATGTGATGAAAAACATGATTGGGGGCTGAAGGCTGCTGGTGTTGACCTTATTGATGAGCAACAGATCCTTGCAGTGATTCATTCACTACCTGACCCTCAGTGGAGTCAGATGAAGCTCTTGATGACTCATAGTAAGAACATCAAGACTTCTGAGGATATTACTCATCATCTTGAGCTAAAGGCAGAGCGCATTGAGACTTCTTTCTCCTTGGCCTATGTGGCTTATGGTGGGTCTTTAAGGCCCAAGAACAAAAAGAGGGGTAAGGCATGTGACATGAATGCACAGGGATTTAAAGGAAAAACTATAGCCAAACCAAAGAAAGGTCGATGAGGGGGCAAGAAAGATGTAACAAAGATTAAATGCTACAACTATAGAGCAAAAGGCCACTTTGCTCATGATTGCATTGAGCCAAAGAAGGTATGCTCTACATTGAGCTCTCTCTATGATTGTTCATATGCATTAGTTGCTGACACACTCCCTGATTGGATTGTAAACTCCGGCCGGTGTAATCTTTGTTCTATTTTGCCCTGCTGGCACTTGGTTATACTTTTTTTTTTCTAGTGATCGTATGTCTGTCCATATGGATGGTATTTTATCCATTTGTGGATACTTGTCACAAAGGTTCTTTAGACTTAATATTAATTTGTGTGATCCTTATTCCTCATTTTCTTGTGCTTTTATTCCTACCTGTGATGATTGTTCTATATGGCATGCCAGACTTGGTCATGTAAGCCAAGATCAGATGGCACGAATGGTTAGAGAAGGGCTATTAAGCCCTCTTACCAAGATAAGTCTCCCTATGTGTGTCTTGTCTAGTGAAAAAGGTATCAAGAAAGCCTTTTGGTAAGGCTTCTAGAGCCTCTCACCCATTACAGCTAATACACTCTAATATCTATGGACCCATGAGTGTCCGGGCGCACTATGGCGCCTCCTATTTTCTCACATTCATAAATGATTATTCACGATTCGGGTATGTATACCTGATCTCTCACCGCTATGAAGTGCTAGATTGCTTCAGATGCTTTTTAGCTGAGGTAAAAAATCAGAAGGAGAGGACTTTAAAGACTCTCCGAACTGATAGAGGCCGCAAATATCTATCTGAGCAATTCCACAGGCTCTGTGAGGAAAAGAGAATACGCAAGCAGCTTACCATTCCTAAAACATCGCAACAAAATGGTATTGCAGAGCGTCGAAACGGAACATTACTATACATGGTTAGGTCAATGATGGCGCAAGCAAATCTTTCAATTAGCTTCTGGAAAGATGCGTTGTTAACTGTTGTCTACATCCTTAACCATGTACCTAGTAAAATGATGCCCTCTACTCCATATGAGCTATGGTATAGGACGAGACCCTCTGTGGATCATTTGCGCCCTTGGGCTTAGCAGGATATGTTCTCAATGCCTCCCATAAGTTAAAAAAATTGGGTCCTAAGGCCAACAAAAAGGTATTAATCAGGTACCCTGAGAATTCGAAAAGTTACGTGATGTAAGGTGCACATCTTGATGGAGGGATGACTGAAGTGGAGTCCAGGAATGTGGAGTTCATAGAGGATGAATTCCCGAGCATTGGTGAAACTAGAATGAATCTATCCCTATATCAGTTACAAGAGGACCTTCCTACTATCTTTGGCGAGGAAGAGGATTTGCGACCTATCTTAGAGATCACCACAGATAGTGGGAATGCTGGGCCTAGTAGGGGTGGCTCACTAGACAGTGGGAGCACATAAGCTGAGACTAGTGGGAGTACACCCATGAGGATTGATGCAGCATCAGAGAGTGGTCCTCAAAGTCCAGTTCCGCAGTTATGGAGAAGTAAACATGGTATTATTTCACATCGACATTTTTGGATTAAAGGGAATGTGTTTCTTTACACTCCGTTGGATCCAGATGAGCCAACTTCTATTGAGGAGATGCTTGCTTCACCTGCTTATAGTGAGTGGCTAACTGCTATGGAAGATGAGATGGTGTCGATAGCCAAGAACCATATGTGGGACTTGGTAGACCTTCTGTCTTGGCGCAAACCTATAGGAAATAAGTGAGTCCTTAAGATAAATATCAAGGCTAATGGGTCAATTGATAAGTATAAGGCCCATATTGTGGCAAAGGGCTATATCTAGATAAAGGATGTAGATTATGAGAAGATATTTTCTTCTGTGGTGAGATTTGCCTCCATTCATATGATCCTAGCCATTGTAGCCCATTTAGTTTTGGAGCTACATCAAATGGATGTCAAAGCATCGTTTCTTATTACGAGCCTAGAAGAAGAGATCTATATGGATCAACCTTTGGGCTTTGTGGTTAAAGGACAGAAGGGCAAAGTGTGCCACCTTAAAAGATCTATATATAGTCTCAAGCAGTCATCTAGGCAAGGTACCTCAAGTTTCATAAAGCCATTATATCAATTGGCTTAGACATGATTTAGGAGGACCATTGTGTGTACATTAAAAAAATCAAATGATGGAATTCTGATTTTGGCATTGTATGTGGATGACATCCTAATAGCTAGGAGTTCTATAGGGATGATCAATGCCACTAAGGAGTGGTTGTCCTCTGTCATTGAGATGAAGGACATGGGTAAGGCAAATTTTGTGCTGGAAGTGAGGATCCTAAGGAATCATGCTAAGAAATGTCTTGGTTTGTCTCAAGAAACATATATTAAGAAAATCTTAGAGCGATTCCGAATGCACTGTTCTAAACCTGTTGATACCCCAATAGAGAAGGATTGTACTTTGAGCATCAATCAGTGCCCTAGAATTGATGAGGAGAGAGAGAAGATGAGCATGATTCCTTATGCTAGTGCTGTAGGAAGCTTGATGTACACTATGTTGTGTACTCACCCTGATAATTGCTTTGCAGTCAACTTGGTTAGCCGATACCAAAGCAATTTCAGACTTACTCATTGGGTTACAGTTAAAAAAATTTTTAGTTATCTTCGTGGTACTGCCAATCTCATCCTAAGCTATCAGGATGGAGATTTGAGATTAAAGGGTTTTTGCAACTCAGATTGGGCTGGTGATAGAGACGAGTGTAGATCCACCACAGGTTATATTTTCATCTTTGGAGGTGAAGATATCACTTGGTGCAGTGAGAAATAAAGATGCACTGCCCTGTCCACCATGAAAGCCGAATATATTGTTTGTTCAGCTGCTATCCAGGAGGCTATGTGGCTGAGAAGGTTTTTGAGGCGACTCGAGATATCAGCTAATGCTTATGAGGCTATACAGAATAGTTCTGATAGAATAGCAGCATTACAATATGCTAAGGATCCTAAATACCATGGAAGGACCAAGCATATTGACATTAGATATCACTTCATTTGGGACATGATCAAGTAAAGAGAAGTTATTCTTAAGAATATCTCCACTAGTAGGATGCTGGCTGATACTTTGACAAAGCTCATTCCTAGGGATGTGTTCTAGGCTCATGTGAGGAGTCTAGGCCTGTATAGAGTGTGACAGACCAAGCTATGTTCTAGACTTATGTAAGAAGTTTAGGTCTGTTTTTTAATTGTCAGACAGGGATTGTATGGACATCATTGACTGTGTTGAAATTTATGAAATATTTATTTTTATTATTATGATGAGTTCATATTTATAGGCACATATGTGAATCAATGTTATAGACTTAGATCAGCCCACTCACACGGGTGATCACCTTGACACTTGTAGTAGGCAGGATGAGACTATAGTAGCCATTATAGATGCTTGAGTAGTAATGCATATGTTGCAGATTGCATGGGTTGCATAAGGTACTGTATGATTACAAACTACACAAGTTGTAGAATGCATGGGTTGCAAAATGGGCTACATAAAACAAAGTCGCCTCAGTATAGGCTGAGATGAGACTCAGGAGAGTTGGGTACGGAGTATGTGTATTGATCTGTCCATAAATCTGTATCAAGCCTGCAGTAGCCGAACTAAGAGCATACGAGTGTGCTCGGGCTAGGCATTTTGTGATGTCTAGACCTGTGTTTGTATGGTGTTTGAGTTTGACATAACCCATTGAGAGGGAGCTCCACTGTAGCATGCATTCTGTTGCATATGCTAAAGTCAACCCAATAGGGGGTAACTTGATACATTCCATCTTCGTTGCTTTATGAGCCCTACAACTATGTAGTATCCTTGGACTTGAACCTATATCATAAAGTTGGAGTTCAGAATAACTTCCCTCCAAGGTTATGGAATTAATACAACCATATTAGACAATCCTAGGAAGTTGACTGGATAAAAATGGATTGATATGAGTGTTCAAGGAAGAATATTTGCAACCACACCTTATGTTTGTGATCCATTGCCCGGGCAATCATGTGCATAAGCTGCATGTGATTATGGACAGACTTAGCGTTTGACTTAGCGTTTTTAAGTGCTGCTCAGAGAAAATTTCTTGAGGGATTGAAAGTGTTTGATTAGGTGTGATCGATTTGTTTAGGACATAGATAGGATTGGATTGTATCGCTTGTTCGCTATGTTATATATTTATTCATTTAATGCAGTATATCCACTGTGTGTGAGTTTCGTCGGATCGTACACCCCACCGCATTGCATGATGAGAAAGTTAAGGCTATAAGTATTGTTCCTGTGTGGACGAGTGAAAAATTATTGGGCGACTTGGCTTGGTGCCACGTTAGATGCCCACATAGAGTCCCAAGTCACGGGACTATATGCTGATACTGATAACGAGACTCTTCGTATCTTGCTGTCAACCTTATCACGTTCTATAAGAGAAGACCAGAGGGTCTTCTGGGGTATAAGCTATGGAGAGAAAAGCCTCTTTTCCTCCTCTATTCCCCGGTTGAGATAAGCCTCCTCTCCCTCTTCGGCACCGTGGCTTAGGGGTGTGGATGCACTGGGGACTTTGGTAGCTCTCGACAACCGACGATCCACTGCTTCCGCTGCTTCCGAAACAAGTCCCATTTTTCAGCCTTCAAGATATATGTATGGTAATATAAGAAAAGATAGAATAAGAAATAAAATCATTCATAAAAAAAGTAAAGGGAGCTCCAATCGAGTATAAATTAAGGAAACAATAACTTAAATGATTTGGATATGTGCAATGTAAACCTAGAGATGCACCTATGGAGAAGAGTGAATTGATACATGTAAAGGCAAAAAGAGGTAGAGATAGACCAAAAATCATATGAAAGAAAGTGATAAAGAAAGACTTAAAATTTTTATATTATATAAAAAATATGACTCAGAATAGAGCTCAATGAAGAAAAAAGATTCATGTAGCCGACCCTAACTAGTTTCGAATTAAGGCTTTGTTGTTATTTACACACATGAGTGCATGCATAATATGCATTTGGCAGAAGATAAATAAGTTCACCTCATTGTTTGAATATCTGACAGCAGATAAGTTAGACGGTGGTTTAATAGATTGACTATCAGCAACAGGAAATACCATAGGCTGATGTTGCTGCATCATGGGCAATTGCTCTCCATTTAGGGCTTTTGGTGAGGAATCAACGCCAAAAATAGGCAAGGTTGGCATATTGCCTGCTGGTGGAATTGACAACTGGGCTAATGCAGATTCCAGAGTACTGACATTTGCAGCCACTTGAGATGCCTTATGCTGGTCAGAAACATCAAAATATGCCCAATCTCCACCACCAGCTGAGAGGTCACTTGTTGAGGAACAGCTTGTGGCGATGCTTCAGCAGCAGGAGGCTCAGGATCTGCACTAAAATTAATCAAACTTCCAGAGTTTGCCCTCTTCAATTGCACTAAATCTCCATCAGGGGACCCTGTGCTACTTGAGGATGAGGTCCTCTGCAATATACGATACTTTTAAAGCATCAATACTCAAATTTGAAGAAATTCCAGAAGGAACACAACATTATGTCATATAGAAGGCAATGTGGTTAGAGCTGACCACTTAATAAAAACAAATGGACTTTAAAACCTCAATAAGCTGGTCCACATGGCAGGTGGTCATCGTTTTTATCATTTTCATACTTCACAGAGTTCAAGTAATAGAAATATCAATCAGTAAGGAACGTGGAAACAACCACCAATGGGGATATACACCTCTTAGTGGGTAGGATGGCTAAATTATATCTAGACAACCACAAGAACTGATAATTATAAGATAAAAGATGCAGAGAATTTCAGTTAGTAATTGCTGACACGTGATTACAACAACATGATTGCTCATGTTGGTCAATTTATAGGGATTTCAAGATGAATTCAGAAAACAAGACAAGACTTGACATGAAAAATCAGAAGATGCCTCAGTTGGCACAAAAGCTTGGATTTGCATTAAGGGATTGAAAGCCTGATGGGAGGCTTATGACAGCATTCACAGAAGCTCTGGAGAATAATTTGAGATTTTTTTTTTCGACCAAGGAGTTGGCACTTGATAAGAATGGTCATGAAAGATTCTGAAAGCCAGTGACTGAAACCCAGTTCCCTGGGCAGACCAAGCCTAGCACTCATGGAACTGGGATACTTAGTAACAGGGGCTAAATCATGGGTTGACACACTTCAAAGTCAAACCCCTGCTCTTTGCTTTCAGTGTCAAGGGGTTGTATCATCCAAACTGAAGTTCAGTGGTTTCCAAGTCATGGTTATAGTAACAAAGATCGTGCAGCTTATGCATGTTTGTGTCTGGCAAGACATGCAGAATAAGACAAATTTGGAGGTTGAAATGGTATTAAGAGTTGGTGATACCCCAGACAAGCATATGTAAAAGTGATATTCCACTTGACTACTTTAGTCTTTACATATCAAATCAATGATCTTCTAAATTGTCAGTGATATTACAAAGACATTGGGGCATTTCATTTAGCTCATGTTTGTGTCTGGCAAGACATGCAGAATAAGACAAATTTGGAGGTTGAAATGGTATTATGAGTTAGTGATACCCCAGACAAGCATATGTAAAAGTGAGATTCTACTTGACTACTTTAGTCTTTACATATCAAATCAATGATCTTCTAAATTGTCAGTGATATTACAAAGACATTGGGGCATTTCATTTAGCTCATATCTCTTGCTATAATATGCTCATTCTCTGTTTCAAATTGTATTACAAGATCTGTGTAATGTGTTCATATGGTATATATGGCTATATTATATATTACTATTTCAGAGTTTGATCAAGAACCACCCAGTTAATAAAAACCCGCATTGCAGGGAGAATATGCCATTCTGATAAAGTAATAGGAAAGGAAAGAGAATTAGAAAGTTGATAAAATAATATTTTGAGTAACATCAAACTTATATGCAAGCATCAGATAACCTCTGCAAATCAATTACAATCTTACTTGTGTCTGTATAGAATTATCAGGGGCTCTGGTTCCATTTGGTTTTGGTGGATCACCAACCCAAAGTGGAGGCATACCATCACCCAGAATATCCTTTACAGGATGCACCATAGGAGGATTTTCACGTGGATGTCTTTCCGATGGTTTGGTGGCCTCCCCTCTGCCTTTGGCGCATCTGGAAACCTATGGTCTACAAATCTCTGGTTTTGGTTTCTATTTACAAATCCGGATGCCTATCATCTACCATTGGGAAAATGAGTTGAGTTGAGTTGAGATGCCTATCATCTACCACCTCAAATTGAACAGAACTTTTCTGATCACCTCGATCAGATCCACGGCTTTGTTCTTCATAACTACATCTCAAATTTCTGGCACCATTTTGTTCAACAAAACTAGGACGTTCATTGTAACAGTCATCATACCGCGGGCTTCTTGAACCACTGTGATATGAGTCCATCTTTTTGTTTTCACTATAATCCTCCCTATCACCCTGCAAGGCACACATACATAAGCCATTCCCACCCCCCCTCCCAAACACAAAATAAAAAAAGGACAATGCAACAAAAAGGCCGTTCAGCAAGTTTCATCTCATTAGAGGTAGCATGCTCACTACCACCAACAATAAAGCTAATCCCAAACTAGTTAGAGCCAGCTGCATGAATTCTTTCTTTATTCAGCTCAGTTTTAAGTCATATTTTTTTTTGTAAGATGCACTAGTAGCATGCTAACTAGAATCAAATTTTTTGATTAAATTTTAAAGCATTGAAATATCACCTTTGTCTTTGAAGGCCTGTTAACATTTCTTTCCCCAGTAAATCTCTGATGCACATAGATATGCTTAATAAAGTCCCTGAGTCTACTGATATTAATAAAAAGAAAAAGGGTATCAAGTCCATCTTTTTTTTAAAAAAAAGAGACAGATCTTAAAATCAGTAATAACCTGTTATCAGGAAATGAATGCCTATGAGGATCCCATTCCTTTGAAATAAATTTCCCTAGCACACTGGAAGAGTAAGAGTAAGCCGTCCAGTAAAGTTATATGACAGTTTAGATGGATACATAGCTCCCCAGAAAGGAGAGGGGGGAAAAAGCACAGAAGTACCTTGTTTCCCCCTTCTTGAAGGGAGCTAACTTCTTGTGAAGTAAATTTAGCCATTGACACCTATTTTATGCAGTGAATGAACTGCCACCTGGCAAATAGATAATGTCAAATGAATAATGAAGCTGATATTCTATAAGGAACCTCTAATTATCTATCAACCCTCCAACAGATTCCTTCCAGATATATCTCATAAAGAATATACAACAAATAGCACGTACACATACTAAATTATTTCAAAGAAAAAAAATGAAAATTCATAATAATAAACTAAATAAATACTCACTGTACTCCGCTGCAGTTTGTACAAATGAAGGTCCTGAAATTTGTGCACACATATTGTGGTCCCTCTTCACATATGCATGCCAGCAAAGTTATTATTTAATAATATGCATTCTAAGCCTCTAGTGATAGATATCTGCAACAGAACTGGGATCTCAAGGAAATAGAGAGAATACATTAGATAAATTATGTTCAACTGAAAGCAGAAAAAAAAAAGAAGAAATAGGAAGCAAATCTTTTTTGTTCATTTACAAAAGAAATGGTTGATGGCTCATTTATAAATGTCATGCTCTCACATTTAAAGCAACCTAAGTTTCAAAACTGTATGACACAAAAGAAGCAGTGGAGGTTCCAGATTCAGTTACAAGTCTTGGGTGCTTTTTCACTTCTTCTAGTTTTCTTCCCCTTTATTCATTAGACAAGCTGCGAATTACTTCTCCCTCAAAAGGAATCTACTGACTGTCTTTTAACCACAATTGGACAGCTAATTCATTTGCAGCTACAATCCACACCAAATTCCCAATCAGGATATTATACCCTTCCGAAGAAACATGCAGGTTTTGTCTTGAAACTATGGAGCCAAAAGGCTTCATCTGAGAAAAGGGAGTACTGATAAGGTAAAAGAATGGATGGTAAAGTTTTTGAAATTCATGCAGTATCATATCCACAGTTTAAACCATTATTACAGAAAATAATCACCATGAAAATGATGTAATGTCCATGTATTCAGTGTATAAAGAAACTAACTACTGAGATTCTAGTCAACTGAAACAAGTAATTCTAGGGCACATGAGATGATTTGAATTAAAAATCGAGTTAACAGACTAATGTAAGCTTCTGAATTACACTATCATTCCTCTACAACTGGAAAATAACTGCAATAATTAACAGTGTCATCCACATACCCTTCTATTTTTCATGACTAGCATTTTGCCTGGATGGCCATGATAAAATAACATGTGATGCATGAAATGAGTGCATGACAAACCATTACAATCACTTGATTTACCAACATTTGTTTCATTTATGTGAATGATGCAGCACATAATACCAATGATGGCTGCAATCCATCACACGAACGCATGGTACATTAATCTAAGGTTGACAGTCAAGATTGGACATATCCCAACTGGTAGCTTCATATTATGATTCAATTAAATATTCCCATCTAAGGTCAACAGTCAAGATTGGATATATCCCAACTGGTAGTTTCATATTATCATTCAATTAGATATTCTCACCTAAGTGAGTTTTTAAAAATAAGAGAAAAAGAGGATGAGTGAATTTATCATTCTTCAAATAAAAAAGAATATAATTGGAAAGAAATAACTGAGTATAATTGGATATAAAAAGGGAACATGACTCTTCAATAAAAGTGGAGTTGATAAGTCATGGAGTACCATGCAAGGATTCACTTTACATAGCAACTAGATCTTGAAACATGCAATGTAAGCGGACAACTGTGATTAATTTTCATTTATTCTGAAAAAACACAGATTTTTAAGAAAGTAAAAGAGAGAAAAATGGTTGAGATTTGACTACTTTCTAATGTGAATGAAGATTCAAGATATTTACATAGAAATTAGAAACCATGTTTTCAAGAATATCTTGAAGGCTCCTCACTTTGGGATTCTAATAAAGAGATTGAATAAAGGAGATCACATTTTCTTTCTCACATGCTTGTCACGAGAAGAAACAGTGAATGCTCTAAGATTTCCATTATATATAATAAATGATAAAAATTATAGGTATAAGGCTTTAGGTGGCAAAGATAGGGATGGGGCATCATTTTGATGCCTGGAAACCTAGTAATTTGAGAAAAGCTGCTCAATTTCTTCTAACTTATGCTCAATGTTCTCTCAGATGAAGCTATCTTTGTTCAGTTGTTCATCACAAAAATTAAGGAAAATGAGTTGAAACTCAGCTTCGTTGAACAAAAAATCATTGGACACGAAAAGCATTGCTTCAAATCAGGACACAGAACTAGAGTTCTGATAGGATATATAAAACAAACATCCTTCTGTCTTCAAGGTGAAGATCCGTAGGAACCCTTGGTAAGCAGCTTACAGCTTATAAATCGGCATGTTCTAACATTAAGGGAATGGAGGAAAAATATTGGATACAGGTTCTAAAAAGAAGATTTAATAACAGGTGCTTTGGTCAACCATATGATTAAAATAGAATTAGCCAGCAAGCATTAGGCAAACATCCAACCACCTTTAGAACCTAGATATGGGTAAGGTCTCTGCACAATCAGAATGGTATAACAAGTAACAACAATAATAATTAAGGATGGAGCCATACATTTTGAATAAACCTATAAAATTTTAAAAAGTATGAATTGTAATGGAAGAAAAGGAATTGGAAAATTTAATAAAATTCTGGATTTATTGAAGTTGACATGAATTTGTACTCTAGATGATGATTTCCGAGCTGCCTTCCTCGTCCTTTTGTAATTCTCCTTCTCTTGATTTCCATCCCATTATGTGACTTAGAAACTTGGCACAACTTTCATGTGCCAAAACATTTCAACCTGCAAAAAATCTGAAATAAGAATGCTTATTGTATAACATAAATATTTGTTTTCGTCAAAATAGCAAGTTGGACTGACTAGTCAATGGTATTTCATATAAAAAAGTAGAAATGGTGTTACACCTTATGTCAATCTAGTCTACCAATTAAAAAAGATAACAGATGAAGTGTAGTTTTACCCAATTTCAATGTCAAAGCCTGAGAGTATCATGCCATCCTTAGGCATGTTCAAGTATTTGATAGCACATTTAGGTATCATTGCTACAAAAGGATGCTAAAAAAGAGAGGGAGAAAAAAAGGCGGAGGGGAAGAGGGGGAGGGTGCGACACTTTGGCACCTGTCTTCTGAAATATCGTATTGTTCAAAGTTAGTTGCCAACATAAAGTAAGATTCTATATCTAGGAGTGCATCTGTACTCACATAAGCAGCTTAGCAACTTAGTTACCACAGATTGCCAGTTTTATACAACAAAGACTGTGAAGGAAACTTTTTGTTCAAACAGGCCCCCTAAATTCAATCTAGATGCAGGTACTATAGAAGATCAAAAGGAGCACAGGTGAAAGCACATGTATAATGAAAGAACTCAAAATACCAACAAGGGTCCATCTTAAGTTTCTAGAGTAACACTTCTTTTAACATATAGGAGGTGTTCGATATAGGGTGACCTATTCAAGATCACTTGTGATTCAGGTGGAGGTAGTGAGATCACGTTTGGTTGCACCTTGATGACTTTATGTGGTGACAATTTCACATTACTCTCATCTCTAAAATCACCATTCAACCCAGTGATCTCATACTCATCTATGAGGTTGGATATCCAAGATAACCACGCAGTGAACTTGACTTAGGATTTAGGGACTAAAATATCCACTTTGATGACTTTATGTGGTGACAATTTCACATTACTCTCATCTCTAAAATCACCATTCAACCCAGTGATCTCATACTCATCTATGAGGTTGGATATCCAAGATAACCATGCAGTGAACTTGACTTAGGATTTAGGGACTAAAATATCCCTCATCCATATAAAAAATGCTTGATATTATTTTCATATTAATATAATATAATATAATATTATAACATTATATTTAAATATATATAATATAATATATTATAATATTATATTATGATATGATTTTATAATATAATATAATTATTATACTATAATATTGTAATATGATATCATAATTTAATTATAATATAGTATAATATAATTTTATAAAGTTATATGATAATATAATATTATAATTTAATTTAAACATCAAAATGATAAATTATCATGACACTTGAAAAAAAAAATTTGGGGTAGTTATTTTTTAAGGTAAAGAAAAGTTAACTAATTGAAGATAATTTTAGTATTTCATTATCCGTGTTTTAGGATTTTTATAGTATACTAAACATAGTGATTTTAGATCACCAAAGATTTATAATTACTAGCATATATCATACTAAATACGGTAATTTTACATCACATCCTTAGATCATCCTATAGCCAACCCCATGCGGTTGGGAAAAGGCTTAGATGAGTTGAGCTGAGTTGAGTTGTATCCTCAGATAATCCTAATACAAGTATCACTAATGATCCTATATGATTACCAAATACCTCCTTGATTACAAAGTAATTGGTATAAGTGAGTTAGATCAAGCCACGTTAAACCAATTTAGTACCAAACACCACCATAGTCTTGATTGGCTGAACTAAATTCAATTGAGGCTTAGTTGATTTTCCCCCAAAAAAAGAAACGAGGCGCAGGAGAGTAAAATCTGAATCAAGGCCCATCATGCTAACACCCCTACCCTGGGCATTTGATCATACACTGTTGAACTGTTGATTTTCAGCATTCTTTTAAACATTATCTATATTTTCGGGAGAAAGCAAATCAGGAATTAATTTATTACTAAGAATTTTCCAGTTATTTAATGTATGGGCTATAGCAGGCAATGTCAAGACCTGCTTGAAAGGCTAATGAGTAAATGCTACAGGATGCTGCTCTGTCAACCCATCTGTTCCTCGCATCACTGAAATGGGTTGGTGCAATTCAAAAAGGGTTTCCAATAATGTGTACCTTCTTTCGATCCCAACCATGCAGCCAATCAGGTATCCATATCTCGGATTATCAAACCCTTAATTTCCCTGCAATCCAAGATTTCTTTGCATGCGTTCTTTTATTCAAGATAATGTTTCGAATCGAGGAATATTCCTAGAAGACTGATTACCGAATGAAAAGAAGAAATACCAGATCGTAGCAATCGATGCATCTCCGGTTCGCAGGAAGCTTCAGAAGCCCTCGGATTATCTTCTCGTTCTTCTCATCTTCTTTCATCTGGCTCGCCATTTCTCTTCCGAATTTTCCCGTTGCTTCCTCTAGTTCTCCTACCACCATCGAGATCCCGATCTAAAGCAGTAAAGAAACGCGAAAAAGAAGGTTAGATTCAGGAATCAAGAAACGAGTCCATCAGTACCATTCAGATCACCAAAGAAACCGCAACAAAATGGATATCATCAATTCAACACAACAAGAACATCGACATCCAAGAGCAATTCAAGCATTCAAGAATGGATTGTCAAGATCCATCAAGCATCTGGTCACTGAAAAACCCTGGCCGATTTACGAGCGAAAAGATCGTACCACATTCGACATCCAACGAAGGATCCAGAGATCGAGAGCAAAGAATGCGGCGATGGCGGAAGAACGAGTGATTGAAAAATTGCATCCTCTGGATTTCCTTCTCTCTCCGGGTTCGAAGGCGAGAAGTATTTGTACGGCAAAAGTTCTGGGCTTCTTTCCTTGCTCTTCCTCCTAAAAAGGTTGGGAGAGCGGGCGGTGGAGAGAGACGCTTTCTGGCCCTGACTCCCCGCGGAAGATTGCAGCTATTTTTTCATAGCGTCGCCTTTTCTGACGGTGGACGACGCTTGTCGCTGGTAAGGATACCGCTATGATCTGATGGCCCAACATCCGGAAGTCATTTAAGAGAACAGATTATGAATAACAATCAAAACAAGTTGAGGGATCACCGCCCCAATGGAATGATCTGCGGATCAGACGGTCGACGATCAAATTCTCCGCCGAACGGTGGGCCTCTTAGAATAATACAATAGATTATTATCTACATGGCAGATGGACGTAACGCTGTTGTCGGCGAGGATTTCCGAGATTCTTGATTCCCGTACGAGACGCAACGTGAGAGTCACTGCAACGTAATATGATGCACGGTCCCTTTTTTTGGCGGCTTGGGTTGGACTTGGACGTAAAGGAGCCCTGAAAGTTCGACGCCCTTCACGTGCCATCCGTTTGGTTTATTTATTTTTTTAAAAAAATTTCTTCACTCGTGTGGATAGGGTGGCGGCTATAAAATCCGTTGTTTTTTATAATAAAAAAATATTACATATATCATCATTCATTTTTGGACGGACGCTGAAACATGAGTTGGATTAGAGGACTCCGATGATAGATAAAAGTTTACTCTCGGAAGAAATTTTTTTGAAAACCTTTGGATGTCTGTCCTTTTATATTTCTACCAGAGTTCATAGCAGAATATGAATCACATTTCTTTCTTAAGGAAGATTAAGTATTTCATTATATAATCCGAAGAATCTTCTACCGTTCACTATAGGATAAGGAGCAATGATAAAACGAAGATCGGCGGACCCGTCATCGAAGTTGAAGGCTTGAAGCGGTGTGGTCGAATATATAAACCAAAAATTCTATAAGATTAAACAAACAAACAGTCAACTAAAAAACATCACATTTCACTCTATCAATATAAAGGAAATAATTTTTTTTTATAAGGCTTTTGATCGTTTATAATTGATATTGTAAATAAAGAAAAGATTATAGACAAAGTATAAAGTACTAAATGATTTAAATAGAAACTTTAAATGGACAAGATTGATGTATATTTTTTTTAAAAAATTAAAAAATATATTCTAATCGAATCTAAAGAAATAATATTGAGAAAGTAACGCATTAGAAGAGTGATTTGAGCTATACTTTTTGAGTTACCAAAGTATTTTTATAAACAAATTGCTTTTATTATTGTCATTAAATATAGAATTAAGCAAAATTAAAGTTAATGCGAAGCAAAGATTTATTCAAAAAATGCTTTAAAGGCTAAAGTTGAGACTTCATTCAAAAGAAAAGCTTGCAGTACTATTGAAAGAACATTGATTGAAAGCAATTTTAAGTTTGCAGCAAGTATTAGCAAAAGAAAGAGTCTTCTTAATACATTAAGGTAGTGTTTGGTAAGAAAAATATTATCCATGGATAAATATATGGGATAAAGTTTATCCTTGGCTATCTCTAGAAATATCCCTTGGCTATCTCATTGATCATATCAAATGCAAAAAGGTAAATTCATAAGATAATTTTTTTTTTTACTCTTATTTGGAGGGATAACCAGCTATTCCTATATTTTCTAGGAAATAAATTGAAAGGATAACCCATGGCTAACCATAATTAACCATAGATTATCCCTCTTAACTTTATTTCTAGCTATCCTTTATAGTTATGACTTTTAAAAATAAGAGAGGATATCCCCTTTTATTTCCTATTTCAAACACTATCTAAAAGCATCATGAAAAAGTAAGACTAAATCTTTTTTAGAAACATTTTTTACAACTTATGCAATATTTTTTATTTTATAGTATTTAAAGCAATTTTATGAAATTATATCTTCTATGCTCATGTTAATAACACTGGTTTCAATAAAAGCCAAGGAAAAATGTCCCCTCTTTATTTTTTTTTCTTAATTTTTTTTATAAAATTCAGCATCAAGTTTCTTGATATTAACTCATAATAATTGCATGAGTTGTTAAATTTAATTAAAATATATTCATGTCCATGGAAAGCCTTAAGATTAGGTCTTCATTTCTTTTAAATTTATCCGAAAGATTTTTTTTTTTGATAGTATGCTTTTTGCAAAAGTTTGAATTTTGTTTATCTATTAATTTTTTCCCATGCATGAAGCCGTATTTAAATGTGTTTTTTTTTTACTTTTTTAATGTTTGTGTCAACGAGGGGCACCAAAAAAGGAACGTAATGAAAAGAATACGTAAACACTATTTTTTTTTTTTTCGAATGAACTATGTTAAAATCATATATATATATATATATATATATATATATATATATATATATCCCCCGTCCTCCCCATCTTCATCCGCCACCTAAAATTCCCGTGCTTGCGAAGGAGGTTAATGGTAAGCTGACCGGAACCCGAACCATATGCGAGACTCGCCAGCGCTCGCAGAAATGTCCATCATCAGTAATTGAACGGCGACGTGACAGCGTCCGTCCCGCAAACTACCCGGAACCCAGCGGTGCCACGTCGAGAGAGCCAATGAGAACTCATGTTCCGCCGGTCCGCCAATCACCTATTGCCACATGGAAATATGACGTTGCTCCGATCCACCGCCCTCCACGTAAATGCACTCTCCAGCGCCTCTCGTCCCCTTCCCCCACCGCGCTAATAAACAAATAATATTTATTATTTATTAATTAATTAAAAAAAATTAATATTATTTTACATGCATAATGCTTTATAAATATCAAAAATTTTAAATTATTTAAATGCGATTTTAAATATTATATATAAGTGTTATATATAAAGGATAATATTTAAAGTAAAATAATTTAAATTTATTCGTAATTATAAATTAAAGTTAAAATTTTTAATTTAAAATTACTAGTGTGGTTCATTACATGAAGCGATCTTATCCGAATTATTGATAATGAGATTGAAATGAAAGCGCTTTATATAATTTGATTATATAGGATTGAAACGATTAATTATGAATCTCTAATAAATTTGTTGTTAAAATAGAGCATGATGATCATATATGAATCAATCACAAACATAGTATCAAATTTTTATATATTAAAAATATAAATATTAATATGAAGCAAGATAGATGGTACCCATAAGGCTTGAATAATAAAAGAGTTCAATTTACTATTAGATCATAAATATATTATTCATTATAGAATTAATAGTACTTATGGATAAAGATATAATTAAAGAGGTTAATAAAAAATACTTAGCTTTAATTATGAACCATTTATGGAGGATTGATTTATATGTAGTTACTATATCAATGACAATTCAAATCCTTTGAATATAATTAATTTTATAATTTTAAGTGTATAGTTTCAAATTTTTAGTATAGTAATTTAGAATTAATAATTTTGATATTTTTATTAAATTGTTAATTAAATATCAAAATTATTGGAGCTAAAATTATAATGTTCATAATTTCTTTGGACGGCTCCATTAAATTATGTAAACTTTATGATATGTTGTATTGAGTATTAATTTAGAATTGAGAATTTTAAATTAATTTACACATGAAAATTAATTGAATTAATTTTTATTTTAAATAATATGATTATTTAAAATAAATTTAAAATTATTTTAAATTAAAAAATTATATATAAATTTAAAATTATTTTAAATAACAAATTATATGGTGTGCTAAGAACATTGTAGGCATGTTTCACAAGGAGTATCCATGTGGAAGTTATGTTATTGTTGAAGAAATATATAAGATTATCAGGAGAGATTGTGGAATATTGTAGGTATGTTCGACAACTGAGTGTTCATGTCAAAGTTATTTTATTTTAAAAAAAATATGAGATTATCGAAAAATTTTCTCTCTCCGATGTCATTCCATTCTAAAGATCAAAAGATATCAAAAGAAATCATAGATGTGAGACACCCACGTAATTAAATAACTAAAAGTTATTTAACATTTTTAGTTAATTAATTAATTAATTAAAAAAGGTAGTAGTTATTATTCTCTTAGAATATAAATTCACGAGAGTTTTCTCTTTCATCTTCAGTTGTGTATCTCAACCCAAATTAAAAACACCCACTCATTCATGTTCATCATAATTTGGATTTGGATTCATCCGAATATTTCCTAGATCGCATTGACGGATTTTAAAACATTCCATGAAAAATTAATCTCTTAATCTTCTTATTATTTTTATTATTAAATTAATATAATTATAAATTATTAAATAAAAAAATTTAAGATATATGATTTAATCTTATCTTGTTTCTGCGAATATATCAAAATCGTAACAAGCAGTCGGTTCCTCTGATCAACCGGAATTGCTCCGTTGAAAAAGCCGCTGGGCCGGATCCCGGGCAAATGGAAGCCCGCAGCGGCGGCGGACTTGGGCGCGTCCTGGTGCTGGCCTTCTGCATCGCCGGCATCTGGTCCGCTTACATAACGCAAGGCGTCCTACAGGAAACCGTGTAAGTTTGCCTTTGGATTTCTGAGTCCTTTGCTTTGCTTAGTTTTCTTTCGACTTCGTTGTAACTTTGAAAAACACGGAACTTGGATTAGAGAGCCCAACTAGGATTTCTAATGGGATGTGTTATGGCTGATCCAACATCATCAAAATAAACGATGAATAAACGATAAATTAACGAAGCCCAGCCTCGATCTCGTGGGATGGCTTCGGCCCCGAGGCCTCGGACGTCAGCTTTAGCCTCGATCTCGAGCTTCAGCCTCGGCCTTGACCTCGAGCTTCAGTCCTGATCCGATCCGGGACTCGCAACCTGCTGCCTCGAGCCGTCTGAAATACCCACATGGTCCATCAACCGCCTGCAGCGATCATATGGTCCACCACTCGTTTGCAATAGTGAGTGGCCATATCCCTTTACGGTGCACGCAGATGCAACCATATCCACCTGCCACCTGCAGCGCTGCGCTCGGCAGATGGCGGATGAGGAGGGACACCTCTGATAGGCGGTTGTGACTCGTCACTGTTAGCCTTGCTTTTCGTCCTTTTAAAGGACAAAGGTATCTCGAAGTCAGCAACCTTCTGGAAACGGAAAAAGAGAGATCGTCAGATAGGTATAAAGGTCCACACATACAATGAGGAAAGGATCCTGAACTCTAGTTTTATAGCCCTTTTCTGCTAGTTAACTCTTGTCTGTTCCCGAATCGCTTATCAGAGGGTCCTAACGGAGCATCCGCTGTTCCCTCTTGTCTGTTCCTGAATCGCTTACTTGAGCGTCGGAGGGTTCCTACCGAAGCATCCGGTTTTCAAAAACTTTTCTTGCAAGAGCTCGCTGAGGAAGATCTCCGTTTTTTCGGCATTTAAGGAAGGTGACTTGGCACCTTGCGATTAGATCCACCAAGCGATTTGGACCGGATGGGAAACGGTTCGAGCATCTCTCCTTTCTAAATCTCGCCCAGAATGTTGTTTGTTTCATATGGTCATTCATAAGTAAGCGTTAATGTGTCGAAGGATTTATTCGTTGATTCTCTTCTGTTCTTGTTCAATGGAACAGTGATAAAGCTATGTCGTGAAGCTCGACAGGGGCCGCTCCATGGTGGAGTTATTGGAGTGCGAGCATCACCAACACGATTGGTCCTGCGATGGGGATTGAAGCATTAAAATACATTAGCTATCTAGATCAAGTATGTTTAGCTTTTTTTTTTTTTCCTGCCTTCTTTGATTTCAAGTTTTAGTACTATTTTTTCCCTAAACAGCGGCAATGCCAGCATGCTTGCAACTTTTGAATGGAGATTTATTGTGTTGGTGCGATGCCGAGAGATTGACAATAAACAAATTGATAGATTCGTAGCTTCCTAAAAGTTGGTCATATTCTGCATCATACTCCAAGCAGTAGATTAAACGAAGGAAATCATGTGCCTTAGTTTCCCTACCAAGTCTCTGAATTGCAATTAACGGTTGCTATTTAAATATTTGCTCGTAATTTCCTGGAATCGTCTTCAGCCACCATAAATGGTTACAGATGTTAATAACATAAAATGCTTTCTGGTTTATTACCTATCATAGCTCTGTTTCTAAAGGCTAATCTTTAGATCCATTGGTTAGACCATGCAAGAGTGTCTGTCTTTGTTATAATGTATAATTCCTGCTTTTTGTCAATCAATCCTGTGTTATTTGAATCAACTTTGCCTATGATCATGATTTTTATTCATCACATTTTGGGAGCTTATGTAGTTAATGTTGTAGCTAAGCATTTGGCCGTCCTGCGCTACTATGACTAAACAACTGTGCATGTTCTGGTTTCTTCAAACATGTTGCAACGGTTTGTTGCGATTAGGGGTGCAACTTGGGCCGGGTTCAATCCGAACCCAGTCCGCGGAAATCGATTTGCAGCAGTACTCAAACTCTAATTTGCTTAACCCGAACCCGAAGGATCCGGGTTGAATCCGGACCGATTTGCAACTTGGGCTGGGTTAGGGTTGCAGTTAATCCGAACCCAAGAAAACCCGAACCCGCAAAGTCACAAGCAGCAGGCCCACTGGTGTTGTGGAAGTGATGATTTAGCCTTGTTTGTTAGGTTTAAAGTATGTAGAGCTGACAATAGTTTTGTAGAAGTAATGATTCTTGGTATGAACATTCCACCAGAATCTTCATTACCTTTTAAAATGAGCACTATACCTTTAATCATTTCATTTTATCATGTAATGTTGGTGGGCCAAACTAGTATCTTTATTTTTTTAATTATCTTCTTTGAGACATTTGTAACTTCTAATATGAAGTTTGCCAAAATTTTATGAAAGCATCTGGGAAGAGGTGATGAACAGAAAACTAAAACATCTAGGAAAGGGGTGATGAGTAAAAATTCAGAGAGCTTTGGATGGCGAATGCAGTCTCGCTACTTGGAAAAGATCTCTCATACCAGACTTATGTGGTCTTCTAACTGGCTCTTTATATCGTCTCAATATTTTCTGCTTCCGAAGGATAATGTGACTTATCAATGCATATGGTAGCTATTTAAATGTTATGCAACATTTGGATTACTTTGGATATGTTTTGGTTTAAGAATATACTTTTTTTTGTTTAGTCTTATGTAAAAGATGTATATTTTCAGACATGTAATTTGAAATGTGAAGCTTGTTTGTTTCAAACTTTAGCTTGTTTGTACAATGTAAAGCTTATTGTTTCAAACTTTAGCTTATTTGTGCAATGTTAAGCTTGTTTGTTTCAGATTGTCATATATATATTTTTTCTATCAACCCGAATTTCAACCCGAAACTTAACCCGAACCCGATTTTTAAAAATAGGGTTAGGGTTGAGGTTTTAAATAGGGTTAGGGTTAGGGTTAGGGTTGACATTTTATAAATAGGGTTAGGGTTAGGGTTGAGAAAAACCCGAGTTTCATGAGCCCGAATTGCACCCCTAGTTGCGATGGTTAAGTGATTGTTTTAAAGATATCTGCTACATATCAATGTGTTGCTGTACATTTTCTTTAGTGAGAGATCTGCGATTTTACCATGTAGTCTTCTTATTTGGCATATTTATTTTGCATCTTAATCCTCATATATTTGGATGGCTTTACCCCAGTGAGCTTGAGGAACATGCTCCTATAATCAAAAACTTTCTTCTGTAAGGAAGTGTACTGTCAGCACGGAATGAAGAAGCATGAAATAAGTCAGGTTTACATATGTAGAAATGTGCACCCATCTTTCCATGTTCATCGTTGTTGCAATTTGTTGAGATAACATATATGATTGATTTCATTACATAACTTGACTATGCAAACCATTTTGTCTGTGAATTTGCTTGTGAATGTTGCTGGCTAATACCTATCAGCAAAATGAAAAGGAACAGTAGTGCTAATGTTGTTAACTTTATGTGTAAATAGGTTCTGGCAAAATCCTTAAAGATGATTCCTGTGTTAGTATGTGCCTTAAATCCAATCAGATTAGATGCTAGTTTATACCCATTTATTTATGAATGCAAATCAAATTTATTGGTTTCTTTATCTATTCAGATGTATATATATATATATATATATATATATATATATATATATATATATATATATATATTTACCTACGAGATAAAGTCTAAAAAAATTGTGAACTATGCATATGAAATTTGTAATAGAGATTACAAATTGTGAGATCCAAAATTGCATATTATGATTCGATTCTTTAAATTTTCCTAGTCGATGTGCATAGACAGGACTGGACACTGTCGAACGCCGATGAGACTAGCACACATTGCATATCTTCACCCTTGTGGTAAGCCGCTGATCTCACAAGTTGAAGTATAAAGATACTTGGATAGGTGTGTGGATGCTCGATATTGTAACGATGTATTGGATGATCCGCACAGAGATCCCATATGGATATTCTATATAGTGTCGATGGTTGATCTCTGATGATGGTGTAAGAGATCCTTTGACTTGAGATCTTCATTGCACCTCATGTGTGGAATGTCATGCTTTGACGATATACAAACGTCACTCTAGTCATGGATGGAAATATGGTATCAATTGGGTATAATATGAAGCACATAAAGGGTGTTTGATCAAGATAGGATTCGTCTCCCTTGATAGAAAGTGTTAAATCCCATGGCCACTTGATAGATTAAATTGACTGTTAAATCCTTGCAAGGTTGAGTTGGAATTGAAATAGTTTTGAAGTTCTAATTCATATAAGGCAATTTTTCTGAAATCAAGTAAATAAAGATCAATTACATGGTTGACACATTCCATACAGGATATGTGACAAAGGGATTGAATCGTACGTTAATCGTTCATGGACAGGTGTTGATGACCACATCAACAAAATCCTTAATACTTGGATGATCATAATACTTTGCTAGAGGCCGCTCATGATCTATAATTATGGATTCTTTGACTTAATTAAGGAGTTGATTTGGTTAAAAAATTGACTTGGATAAGGTGTTGATCAAATCATCTTCAGGGTCAATATTAGGGATATGATTATTGCCAACATATCAAGAGACCTAATGGGTTACATGCATTAAGGAGATTTTAGATGAAGTTAAAATGTGAATTAAGTTGGACTTAATTCAGATTAGATGACGAAACTAATTATGGTTGGGTTTGACTCAATCTTAATGAGAGAACATGGAATTGATAAATATGATTCATGATAGAGGAAAGAATTTTGTGCTCAAGGGAGTGACCTTTTGTACATGTGGTGTACATATAAAATTATTAATTGGATACTTAATTAGGCTTGATCCATGTGATGGATGGCTTAGATTAATTGAGATTAATAATGCGATATTTAATTGAATCCATATGATGGCATGATTTGATTCATGGAAACCCAATTGAACCGAGGGCTGAGATCGAGCCACATGAAAGATGGATCCATGCCCATGTGATGGACATGACACATCGCCACATCATGGAGGAGGGAACGCCCATGATTTGAGGCTTCATCATCATGAAGCCAAATCCAAGGTTGGAATGTTGGTTTTATGGGATAACTAATTTTCTATTTTATAGGGATGCGGTTTGGTAGTTGTAATCCTAACATTATCATGATAACAAATATCCTAAATTTGTTAGGATAATTTGTTATAAATGGTTAGGCGGTTGAAATAAAAAATTTCCTTTTTATAGAACCACAACACCTCCTTTTCAATTATAAAAGGGAGAGAGACACCCCCTTCGAAAGAGATGCCTAACTCCTCCCTTCTCTCTCTTGGATGCCTAACACCCACTTTCTCTTTCTAAAATATCCTTTCTCTCTCTAGAACGTACCTCTATCTCTTGATTGATCAAGATTTGATCTTGATCAAGAATTTTTTTTTGATTTGAAAAATCAATTAAAGAAGAAAAAAGGTGCTAGCACCTCTCGCAAGAAGGTTATCATCAAATCCTAAGAGGATATCATCCAAAGAAATTTGCATGGATCACCGTTAGAGGCTGAACGTATGGACGACTAGTGATAAATCGTTTATCAGCTTCATTAAGCTTCATCCCCAATAAAGAACACATGTATGATCTATTATTTAATCATGTTATTTCTTGTTAACTAAATCTGTTTCCTAAGGATCTTGGGCTTTGGAAATTAAATTTGTATTTATTTTTATCTTTTGCTGCATGTTATATGAATTTGATTCATATAAAATATACGAAATTCTCAACAAGTGGTATCAGTGCTACCGCTTCAAATTCAGTTAATTTGATAGATTACCTGAGTTCTAGTTTTTTATATACATAGATCTAAATTTTACATGCAATGTGAAATATAAATCTTGCCATATGATGAAGATTAAATATTTAATCAGTTTATTATATTATAATAAATATGAATTATTTAGATTTTATCATTAAAATTAAAAATTATGATTTATGTGTGACATAATCATAAAGGCTGAAATTTAACATATCATGTTTAGAATTTAATTTTAACATGATAAATAATATGATTAAAATATAAAATAATTATATTAATAAATATTAAATATTTAATAAGTTTATTATATGATAATATACATGAATTATTTAGATTTGATCATGTTAAAAATTAAAATTATGATTTATGTATGACATAATCATAAAGGCTGAAATTTAACATATCATGTTTAGAATTTAATTTGATAAATAACATGATTAAAATCTAAAATAATCATATTGATAAAGATTAAATATTTAATAAGTTTATTATATGATAATAAACATGAATTATTTAGATTTGATCATGTTAAAAATTTAAAATTATGATTTATGTGTGACATAATCATAAAGGCTGAAATTTAGCATATCATGTTTAGAATTTAATTTTGAAATGTTAAATAACGTGATTAAAATCTAAAATAATTATATCATGATAATATAATAATCAATATTAAAATTAAAATTTTAAATTTTGACATGTTATCATGATTATAGATGTTAGGGATGTTATAATAGAGACCAATTAGATTTTCATGTGATGAAAACAAAATTATCATAACAGATGATGATAAGATAAATATTTAAAATTAATTGTTATAAAATATTTGACATTTATCATAAATTCCTAAAGATCACTATCTTATCTTATCATAATGTGTAATAGATGATAAGGTTTAGAAAAAATTAGACTTAATCATATCATTGTTTGATCCTATGATCCCATAATTGGTTTAATCAATTGCGCTTAACTACATTGGTGTCTAGAAAAGTGTGATCATGGTTTTTAATTGCTTCATTCACTGCTTGGAAAAATCCACTCAGTTATGCTAAATAGGACCCCATTGATTAGCTGATCTGGTCATTATTTAGGAAAGCTCTTAATTGATTAGGTTAATAGGGTTAATTAGGATGGTAGTAATTGATTTGGTCATATGATTAGAGTTTCTAAATTAGATAGTGATTAGAATCTTAATTTGATTAGGAGTCCCAATTCTAATCTAAATTAGATAGTGATTAGGATCTTAATTTGATTAGGAGTCCCAATCATAAGATTGGATCTTATGAAATTTAGGTTAAATAAAATAATCTAAAATCACATATAGGATATGTGCATGATACAAACATTGTACATGCATAATGGGACCTAGATGCGCTAAATCCCTCCATGAATATTAAGTTATTAGCCTTCCATTGTTCACATGATATAAAATAGTTAGGGCATGAGATTTGTTATGCCATAGCCAAGATCAAGTGAACCTATGAGGAGTTGATTGGGGAACAATGGGTTTTAGGAAGGAGGTCTTGACATCCATCTACCAGATCTCATAGTCAAAATATGCTGCTATTGCAAGCAAAATCCTTATGGACTTATGCATGACAACAGGTAAAAAGGTTTCATCAAAGTCAACAACACCTTATCTTTGCTTGTAACCTTTTGCAACTAGTCTTGCCTTATAGGTAATCACATTACCATCCATATCGATCTTCTTCTTGAAAACCCATTTGCACCCAATGGGTTTTATCCCTTCAAATGGATCAACCAAGGTCCATACCTGGTTGTCATACATGGAGTCCATCTCAGATTTCATGGCCTCAAGCCATCTCTCAGAGTCAATGTTAGACATTGCTTCTTCGTAGTTGGTAGGCTCATCATCATCTATGAAAAATGTATCTCTTTTAGGGATGTGAATTGTCCTACTAGATCACGTAGCTGGTGTATACTTGGAGCTATATGTTGCTTTTCATACAACGACTGCCTAAATATGGGTTGAGTCTCCAGCTCAACTCCCATTGTATTCGATATATGCTCCATTCCATCTAATGGGCCTTTATTAATTTATGGTTCTTGAGCTTCACTAAGTTCAATTTTATTCCCTCTACCCATTATGAGAATCTCATTCTCTAAAAATGTGGCATGTCTTGAGACAAACACCTTTTTCTCAAGTGGGAGGTAGAAGTAGTATCCTTTTGTTTGTTTTGGATAACCCCACAAAATTGCATTTATCAGATTTGGCTTCAAGCTTATTGATTCATTACGCTTCACATAAGCATAATAGCCCCAAACCCTTAAATGATTAAGAGATGGTTTCTTTCCATACTATATATCATAGGGAGTGGAGTTGATCGATTTAGATGGAACTTAGTTTAGGGTATATTCGGCATTGTCTAGCGCATAACCTCAAAACATTTTTGGAAGATCTGCCAGGCTCATCATGGAACGTACCATACCAACAGTGTGCGATTTCTCCTTACTGATATACCATTATGCTGTGGTGTACTAGGAGAAGTCCATTGAGGAAGAATTCCATTCTCCTTCAAATAATCTATGAACTCATGGCTCAAGTATTCACCATCTCGATCTGATCGAAGTATCTTAATACTCTGTCAGCTTATTTTTCTACTTCACATCTAAATTCTTTGAACTTTTTAAAGACTTGTGCTTCATCAGACTATGGTCATCTATTAACATGATGAAATATAAAAAATCTCTTATGGCTTGAATGTTGATGGGTCCACATACATTCGAATGTACTAAACCCAAACATTCAGTTGCTCGCTCGCCTTTTCTGGTAAAAGGTGACTTGGTCATCTTGCCAAGTAAACATAACTCGCATTTCTCAAATGATTTCCAATCGAATAAGCTCAAGTACCCATCTTTATATAACTTAGTTAAATAAGTTTTATTTACATGGCCTAAACGACAATGCATAGGTACGAATCTCTAGAATTATTTGATTTTAATCTTTTTGATTCAATATTGAGAATAGGGGCTTGAAGATTAAGAACATAAATTCCGTTGAACAATTTAGCATAACCAAAGAACATTTTGTTTCGAAAAAATAGAAATACCTTTATTTTTAATTTCAAAAGAATACCCATCCATTACTAAACATGAAATGGATATGATATTCTTTGTTATGTTCGGTACAAAGTAACAATTACTAAGTTCTATTACAAGCCGGCAAAGATAAAAAGCAAATTTCTACAGCTAATGTAGCAACCTTTGCTCCATTTCCCATGCACAGAATTACTTCATCCTTCCCTAGTCTTCTA
Source organism: Calamus simplicifolius (assembly GCA_900491605.1). Lineage (NCBI taxonomy): Eukaryota > Viridiplantae > Streptophyta > Magnoliopsida > Arecales > Arecaceae > Calamus > Calamus simplicifolius. The sequence continues at coordinate 619,934 of UESW01004034.1, forward strand.
CTATTTCTTATCATCTGCATATTAATACAAATATAAGACCCACAACTAGTATCCAATACCGACAATCAATATGCTTCTTTTCTTTCAGACTTGCCAAACAAGCCCTGCAGTTACGCTTTCAGTGCCCATCTTTGCCACAGAAGTAACATTTTCCTTTGGCTGCATCCTTCTTGGCTACATTCTTCTTAATGCCTTTTGTTGGCTTGGTTGTCTTGGCTTTTTGGGGCTTATTCTTCTTCAAACTATTCTTCCGAGTGCCCAAAGATTCTACAACCATTAATTGCTCTTTATCCTTCTTGATGCTAGGTTCAGCATTAGTCAGCATATTTGCAAGCTCAAGCAAAGTAGTCTCAAGCCTGTTCATGTTGAAATTCAACATAAAATGCGAATAGCTAGGAGATAATGACTGTAAAACCAAGTCAATACTTAGTTCATGGTCCATTAGGAAGCCTAATCATGCTAACTTCTCAATCAAATTGATCATTTTTAACACATGTTCACCCACTAATGAACCCTTAGTCATTTTGTACTGAAACAGTTTTTTTGGAGGTTTGAAACCTCTCATAGCGAGATTGTGCACCAAACAACTCTTGCCGGTGCAACAAAATCTGATGAGCATTTAAATGCTCATGCTGTTTTTGAAGATCTGATGACATAGATGCCAACATCAAGCATGTGTCCATCTCCTCAGCATTTATATGCTGATTGTATGCCAGAAGAACTTTAGTTGGAGCATCCGCAGGTAGAATCTCTGGTGCTGCCTCATCAAGGACATATAGGATTTTCTCAGATCATAGAACGATCTTGATATTCCTTAGCCAATCATAAAAATTGGATATGGTCAGCTTGTTGGATTTTAAGATACCTCTGAGATTGATGTTCACACTCATGGTGTCTCTAATAACTGAAAATAAAATAGAATAAGTCAATTATTATGAATGCAATCATCGATTTAATATGATAATTTAATTTTTTTTTAATTAAATCGATTACTCCCACTATTTTATCGAGCTCAATAGCCCTCTCTATTAATCTCGAAAAAATTATCAAATAATTTTTTAGTGGGCTAGGACCCTTAAATTGACTTACCTTGACCTTAGCTATGGCATAACAAATCTTAGGAAGCCAAATTAGGTAGATTTTTATCAATCACATCAAAAGTGACTCCTAGATTATTTAGGGGACATTGCCTTGTCAATCACATCTAATGTGATCACCATAAACTTTGCCTCTAGATTAGACTGACCCTGACTATGGCCAATTATGCTAGGTAACCTAGTTAAGTCAACCCATTGTTCCCCAATCAACTCCTCATAGGTTCTCTCGATCTTGGCTATGGCATAACAAATCTCATTCCCTAATGATTTTGTATCATGTGAACAATGAAAGGCTAATGACTTAATATTCGTGGAGGGATTTAGCTTATCTAGGTCCCATTATGCATGTACAACATTTGTATCATGCGAATTTTAGATTAATTTCATTTAACCTAAATTTTATAAGATCCAATCTTATGATTAGGACTCCTAATCAAATTAGGATCCCGATCACTATCTAATTTAGGAACCCTAATACTGTGACCAAATCAATTGCTACCATCCTGATTAACCCTATCGATCTAATTAATTAAGAGCTTTCCTTAACAATGGCCAGATCAGCTGATCAATAGGGTCCTATTTAGCATACCCTTTGATCTCATTAAGATCAAATGAGTTTTTCAAGACAGCAAATGGAGCAATTAAAAATCATGATCGTACTTTTTAGACACCAATGTATTTAAGCCCAATTGATTAGACCAATTATGGGATCATAGGATCAAACAATGATATGGTTAAGTCTATTTTTTTCTAAACCTTATCATCTATTACACATTATGATAAGATAAGATAGTGATCTTTAGGGATTTATGAAAAGTGTCAAATATTTTATAATAATTTATTTTAAATATTTGTCTTATCATTATCTGTTATGATAAATTTATTTTCATCACTTGAAAATCCTAATTGGTCTTTATCATAACATCCCTAACATCTATAATCATGATAACATGTCAAAATTTAAAATTTTAATTTTAATCTTGATTATCATGTTATCATGATCTAATTATTTTAGATTTTAATCACGTTATTTATTATGTCAAAATTAAATTCTAAACATGATATACTAAATTTCAGCCTTTATGATTATGTTACACATAAATCATACTTTTTAATTTTTAATATGATTAAATATAAATAATTAACATTTATTATCATATAATAAACTTATTAAATATTTAATCTTCATCAATATAATTATTTCATATTTTAATCACGTTATTTATCATGCCAAAATTAAATTCTAAACATGATATGTTAAATTTCAGCCTTTATGATTATGTCACACATAAATCATAATTTTTAATTTTTAGCATGATCAAATCTAAATAATTCATGTTTATTATCATATCATAAACTTATTAAATATTTAATCTTTATCATATGGTAAGATTTATAATTTACATCGCATATAAATTTTAGATCTATGTATATAAAAACTAGAACTCAGGTAATCTATCAAATTAATTGAATTTGAAGCCTGAGGTGGCTCTGATACTACTTGTTAGGAATTTTATATATTTTATATGAATCAAATTATATATCATGCAGTGGAAGATAAAAATAAATATGAATTTAATTCTCAAAGCCCAAGATCCTTAGGGAATTCAATTAACAAGAAATAACATATGATTAAATAATAGATCATACCTGTATTCTTTATTGGGGAAGAAGCTTGATAAAGTAGATAAACGATTTACCACTAACCGTCCATGCGTCCAGCCTCTAACGGTGATCCACGCGAAGATCTTTGGATGATGTCCTCTTAGGATTGGATGATAACCTTCTTGCGAGAGATGCTAGCGCCTCTTTTCTTCTTCAATTGATTTTTCAAATCAAAAAAATTTCTTGATCAAGATTAAATCTTGATCAATCAAGAGAGAGAGTGATGTCCTAGAGAGAGAAAGAATATTTTAGAGAGAGAAAATAGGTGTTAGGCATAAGAGAGAGAAGGGAGGAGTTAGGCATGTCTTTAGAAGGGGTGTCTCCCTTTTATACATGAAAGGAAGGTTGTGTGGTTCAATAAAAAGGAAAATTTTGTTTCAATGACCTAACCATTCAACCATATTAAATTGATAACAAATTATCCTATCAAATTTAGGATATTTGTTATAACAAATTATCCTAACAAATTTAGGATATTTGTTATCATGATAATGTTAGAATTACAACCACCAAACCATATTCCTAAAAAATAGAAATTGGTTATCCCATGAAACCAACGTCCCAACCTTGGATTTAGCTTCATGATGATGCCTCAAATCATGGGTGTTCCCTCTTCTATGACGTGAAGATGTGTCATGTCCATCACATGGGCATGAATCCATCTTCCATGTGGCTCGATCTCAGCCCTCGGTTCAATTGGATTTTCATGAATCAAATCATGCCATATATTGACCCAATTAAATACCACATTATTAATCTCAACTAATTTAAGCCCTTCATCATATGGATCAAGCCTAATTGAGTATCCAATTAATAAATTTTATATGTATATCACATGTACAAAAGGTATCTCCCTTGAACACAAAATTCTTTCCTCTATGATGAATCTCATCAATTTCATGTTCGATTGAGTCAAACCCAATCCTAATTAATTGATCATCTAATCTGAATTAAGTTCAACTTAACTTTCATTTTAACTTCATCCAAAATCTCCTTAATGCGTGTGACCCATTAGGTCCCTTAACACGTTGGTAATAATAATGTCCCTAATATTGACCCTAGGGATGATTTGATCAACAACTTGTCCAAGTCAATTCTTTAACTAAATCAACTCTTTGATTAAGTCAAAGAATCCATAATTATAGATCATGAGTAGCCTCTAGCAAAGCATCATGACCACCCAAGTGTTAAGGGTTTTATTGACGTGGTCATCAACGCATGTCCATGAATTGTTAATGTACGATTCAATTCCTTCGTCACATATCCTATATCAATCAGTGGTATGGAATGCGTCAACCATATAATTGATATTTATTTACTTGATCTCAGAAAAATTGACTCACATGAATTAGAACTTCGAAACCATTTCGAATTTCAACTTAATCTTGCAAGGATTTAACAGTCAATTTAATTCACCGTGGGATATAACCCTTTCTATCAAGGGAGACAAATTCTATCTCGATCAAACACCACCTTCATGTGCTTCATGTCATACCCAACCAACACCATATTTGCCATCCGTGGCTAGAGCGACGTTTGCATATCATCAAAGCATGACATTCATACATGAGATGCAATGAAGATCTCAAGTCAAAGGATCACTCACACCACCGTTATCGGAGATCAACCATCGACACTATATAGAATATTCATATGGGATCTTTGTGTGGGTCATCCAATGCATTGTTACAATAACGAGCATCCATACACCTATCCAAGTATCTTCATAATTCAGCTTGCGAGATCAGCTGCTCACCATAAGGGTGAAGATATGCAATGTGTGCTAGTCTCATCGGCGTTCGACAGTGCCCAGTCCTGTCTATGCATCGACTAGGAAAATTTAAAGAATCGAACCATAATGTGCAATTTTGGATCTCATAATTTGTAATTTATATTACAAATTCCATATGCACAGTTCACATTTTTTTGGACTTTATCTACAGATAAATATAATATATATATATATATATATATATATATATATATATATATATATATATATAAATTACACCCAGATAGATAAAAAATCAATAAAATTGATTTACATTCATAAAAAAATATGTATAAATTAGTATCTAATCTAATTGAATATAGGGTACACACTAATAGTTCTGTACCTTGTGATACCTCCTGCCTCTTTGATGACGTTTCATTGCCAAATGTGGAGAGCCAACAAACATATGCCCATTAGTTGCAGTGAGATGGCTGCCATTACCTGTTGCTTGTCACAGCTTTCCTCAATTAACCAATATTGGGAAATCCATATATGTGGTGCTGTGCTTGGCTCTGCTAACTAACCAACACTGCATTGCCGAAATGCTCTCATATCTGGCAACAAAATGCTGGTTAATATTTCAGCGTATGGAGTTGTCTGAATTTGGTTTATCGAATTTCACACGCTAATGCAAGCATGTCTCTGCCCAATGCCTTATCGTGATGCATTACAGACTAGCTCAAAGACTATAAACAAGCTTGCTCATCCTAATGCTCCTGTTGGTTATGAGCTCTGCTTTTTAAACTTGGCATTTGATGGCTTCACGAATGCTACCCAGGATTCTATAACTGCAAGGTAATTCCTGTTCTTCTCAACTCAAATATAAAAACCCCCTCTCTCAAAATCATCCTCCTAAGCAGCATAGTTTTTACTAGCATGGTAAACCATGCTATAAACAAATCCAGGTTCTTAAGATCTGCTACTTTCTGACAGGTTTCCAAAGACCGCTGCCTGGGATATAATGCTAGGAATGAATCTGTGGGGTGCCATCTATAATGCTGTGTATATGTTTGGCTGGTCGCATGCAAGTGGTTTTAAGGCTGTGCGATTCTGCAGAGAACATCCAGAGGCAGCACGGGACATCCTGCTCTAGTGTCTCTGTGGGGCCGTTGGGCAGAATTTCATTTTCCTGACCATAAGCGGCTTTGGTTCTCTGGTCAACACAACCATCACGACCGCCCGCAAGTTTGTGAGCATTGTTGTGTCCTCCTTGCTAAGTGGCAATCCCTTGTCCTTGAAGCAATGGGGAAGTGTCGCAATGGTCTTCTCAGGGCTTTCCTTTCAAATATTTCTCAAGTGGAGGAAGCTACGGAGGATGCAAAGAAGAAAAAGGGTGCATGAAGTAGTCTCTTAGCCTTCCCTCCTTTTATTTGGTGACTCCTTGATTTTAGGTAGATTACGTTGACAAGCAATGGAAATGTAATTGTTACATGCTGCATATGTATTTTACTATTAATTCACTGACAAATGAATTTTCTGCTCCTATTGAGGCCATGTGCATGTCGATCCTTCACCAATCCATATTTGGGTTCCTGTTGCTCATCGTTCATTCTGAGTCTCGAGTTTGATCTCTTCCTCGCAAGTAAATCAGGTTCAACATTTGTAATGATGTGGTTTTTGGACTCATAACAAATGAACTGACCTATTAACCCAAAGCTATTTCATCCTTTGTGGTTGTAACAATCCTTATGTATTCTAATAAGAGTTTTTTTGAAATGTTTGAAGAAACAAATAGCCCATTCAATCCAATCAAGTTGAATGCATACATATGATAAATCACCTCACCGCAATCAAATGATGTCCAGAAAACATCCGGCAATCATCTCATACATGGGCAGAAAGTACTAGTATATTTTTTAAAGACTAATTTCTAATGAGAACAACCATAAGGCATGTCCTCTTAATCATTTTGCCTATCAGTTACCCTAGTCTCTTTGCACATACAAGCCTAAATGATGTTTTATGCTTGGACACAAAATTTCTTTCCTATAATAGTGCCCTTATTAGAGGCTCGCTCTCGCTAAAGTTTGATCAACACCATCAATCCTCCGGGCAAACTCGGCTTCTTTCTATTTCTTATAGTTAAAAATCAGATCTTAATTATAATTTATTATTATTCACATTAAAAAAAGGCTATTCAAGATATAAGATGCAATTTATATTAATATATGTATAATAAATAATTTTAGTACCTTATAACTATGTATATTTAGAGAGTCCTGATGTATCATAATATGCTCTCTTTTGAACCAAAAATGCAGTACGCTAGTCAGATCTTTCTACACAGAGCAAAGCATAAGAATAACCTAACCTTTGAAAAAATTATTATTCTTTGGATAGATTGATTTTCTAAGCTAGTGTACTATATATATATATATATATATTGGAGAGAGACTAGTCCACCGAGTCATGGGTATCTGACATATTCATACATAAAGATTTTTTACAAAGTAGTGATCAAACGTACAACTTGTACAAATCTTTTCATTTTTGATCTGATCTACCCGTTCGTAGAGCTATTTTGCAACACCTCTAATAAAAGAAAAAATAGTCAATTCTGAAAGAACTTATTCAGATGCGAATCTATCTGATTTAGAAGGGAAGAACATGCATTAGTATCTCAATTTATATCTATCTCCTAAAATTACAACACAATAACTCCTTTTGAGCAGGCAATTGTATGCTATAACTTAGGATCTCACTGTTAGTGTATACCTAGATCCAATTGGATTGAATGCTGTATACATTCTATGAATACAAATCAAATAAAATGGTTTCTTTATCTATTCATATGTCTTTTATTTGATATATTTGCCTATGAGATAAAGTCCAAAAGAATGTGAATGTGCATTGGAATTTGTGATAGAGATTACAAATTGTGAGATTCAAATTGCACGTTATAATCAATTCTTTAAACTTTCCTAGTCAATGTGTAGATGGTAGATGGGACTGGACACCATCGAATATCGTGAGACTGGCACACATTGCATATCCTCACCCTTAGGGTGAGCAGCTGATTTCACAAGTTGAAGTATGAAGATACTTGGATAAGTGTGTCATACTCGTTATTGTAACGATGCATTGGATGACCCGTACAAGATCCCATATGGATATTCTATATAGTGTGATGGTTGATATCTAATGACGGTGGTGTGAGTGATCCTTTGACTTGAGATCTTCATTGCATCTCATGTGTGGAATGTCATGCTTTGACGACATCCAAATCGCTCTAGCCATGCGTGGCAAATATGGTATCGATTGGGTATGACATGAAACACATGAAGATGGTGTTTGATCAAGACAGGATTCGTCTCCCTTGATAGAAAGGGTTATATCCTACGGCCACTTGATGGATTAAATTGATTGTTAAATCCTTGCAAGGTTGAGTTGAATTCGAAATGGTTTCGAAGTTCTAATTCATATGAGTCAATTTTTTCTGAGATCAAGTAAACAAAGATCAATTATAGGGTTGACACATTCTATACCACTGATTGATCTGGGATATGTGATGAAAGGATTTGATCATACGGTAACCGTTCATGGACAGGTGTTGTTGATGGTCACGTCAACAAAACCTTTAGCGGTTGGGTGGTCATGATGCTTTGCTAGAGGCCTCTCATGATCTATAATCATATTGTTGATTTGGACAGAGAGTTGTCCAATCATTCCTAGGGTCTATGATTAGGACATGATTATTGCCAACATGTTAAAGGGCCTAATGGGTCACACGCATTAAGAAGAATTTTGGATGAATTAAAATGAGAATTAAATTAGATTTAATTCAGATATGATAATCAATTAAATAATTGGGTGAGATCCAATTTAAAGAAGATAAAATAATAATGGATATGATCCATTATAGTAGAAGGAATGCTAAGGAGAAATTATTTGTGCATATGATAAACAAATAATTGGATACCCAAATATGACTTGATCATGTTATGGATGGCTCTGATTATTCGGGTATGGATGGCCAATCTCAGCCATGTAAAGATGGAATCATGCCCATGGGATGAGGCATGATGAATCTCTACGGTTCGATGATGAATACGTAAATTTGGGCATGTAGTTATGAGATAACCAACTCCAAATTTCAAAGGCTAAGATTGTGACACTTGGATTAACGTTACCATGAGAATGAGAGTTTCTTCTGTTTCCTTGGATTAACGTTACCATGACGTTACCATGAGAATGAGAGTTTCTTCTGTTTCTTTGGATTAACGTTACCATGACGTTACCATGAAAAGAGGTCTCTTCTTCTCCCTTGGAATGTTTCTTTCTCACCCTATAAATATGGTTTCTTCCTCTTAGGAAGTTAGAGCATGAGAAGAAAAAGATTAGATCTTTTAGATCTTTTGAAATATCTTCTGTATTTCTATAAGGGGATTCAAGAGGCATTAGCACCCCTCTCTCCCGAAGTATCATCTTTATACCTTGAAGGTCTTCATCCACTCTTCTCCATGTGGATCACCATTAGAGGCCAGACACGTGGACGGCTAGTGGCAGAGGATTCACCAGCTTCGTCCTTTTCTACATCGATAAAGGACTCAGGTATGAATAAATCTAATATTTTAGATTTTATTTAAGATTTAATGAATCTGTTCCTAAGGATCCTGGGCATCTGAAAATTTTATATTATATCTTCTTGTATATTTTCATGAATTTGATTCATATCTAGATATATAATTCCCATTAGTGGTATCAGAGCCACCTTAGACTACAGATTCATTAATCTGATAGGATATTTGAGTCAATATGATTCATAATATGAGTTTTTATTATGCTTAAAATCATGAAGAGTTTTCATATGTTGATAATAAATCTAAAATATAATAAAATATTTATTATTTGATGATAAATAATATTATTTAGATTTATGCATGTTCATTATCATGTTAAAATAGAGTACTTTGATATATGATATCAGAGATAAAGATTTATTATATGATAATAAATAATAATTAATTTAGATTTAATCATATATGTGTCATGTTAATAGTAATTATTATTTATGCATGATAGATACTATATGCTGAAATCCTAGAATCATGTTTAGGATTTAATTTTAACATGATTATTGATATGATTAAGATATGATATTCTTATGATAATAAACATTGAAAACTTAGTTTGGATATTTGGATCAAGATAAGATTGTGATTAATTGTAATCATATGAAATTTAAAATTTTATATTTTGAATCTAAAATCTTATCATGACAAGAATATGATTAGGGTTTGTTAGAGATATTAGGATTTACATGGGATGTGAAACCGATATGTCATAACATATAATTAAATGATAAGAAAATTTAAAATTTGAATTAAGAATTCTTATCATAATACCCTAGCTAGATCACTATCTATAGTTATCATAAAATGTAATAGATGATAAAGATTTAGGAAACTTAGACTTAACCATGTCATTGTTTGATCCTATGATCCCATAATTGATCTAATCAATTGGGCTTAACTACATTGGTGTCTAGAAAGGTTTGATCATGGTTTTTAATTGCTCCGTTCGCTGCCTGGGAAAACCCATTCAATGGGATCGAAGGGTATGCTAAATAGGACCCCATTGATCAGCTGATCTGGCCATTGTTAAGGAAAGCTCTTAATTGATTAAATCAATTAAGGTTAATCAGGATGGTAGCAATTGATTTGGTCACATAATTAGGGTTCCTAAATTAGATAGTGATCGGGATCCTAATTTGATTAGGAGTCCCAATCATAAGATTGGATCTTATGATATTAAGGTTAATTGAGATTAATCTAAAATCTACATATAGGATATGTAACCTAGCATAGTACAAATGTTGTAGATGTAGATGGACCTATATGCGCTAAATCCCTCCACGAATATTAAGTCATAAGCCTTCCATTGTTCACATGATACAAAATCATTAGGTCATGAGATTTGTCGTGCCAAAGCCGAGGTCGAGTGTACTTATGAGGAGTTGATTGTGGAACAATGGGTTGACTTAACTAGATTAGCTGGCATAATTGGCCAAAGTCAGGGTCAGTCTAATCTAGAGGCAAACTTTAGGGTGATCACATATGGATGTAATTGACAAGGCAATGTCCCCTAAATCATTTAGGAGTCACATTAGATGTGATTGATGATAATCTACCAAATTTGGCTTACCAAGATTTGTTGTGCCAAAGCCAAGGTCAAGGTAATTCAAATGAGGATCCTAGCCCACTAAGGAAATTGAATGCCAATTTCTCGAGATTAATAGAGAGGGCTATTAACCTTGATAAAATAGTGGAAGAAACTAACTTAATTAAAAATCTAGAATTACCATATTAAGTTGGTGATTAGTATTCATAGTAATTGACTCATTCTAATTTTATGTAGGTTATCAGAGAAACCATGAGTGTAAACATCAACCTTAGGAATATTTTAGAATCCAACAAATTGACTGGACTCAACTTCCCTGATTGGCTAAGGAATGTAAGGATCATTCTTCGATCTGAAAAAATTCTTTTTGTCCTAGATGAGGTTGCACCGGAGGTCCCACTAGTGGATGCTCCGACTGAGGTTCATGTGGCATACAACCGGTATAAAGATATGAAGACATGGCCACATGTTTGATGTTGGCCTCGATGTCACCTGATCTTCACAAACAGCATGAGCATATGAATGCTCAGGAGATTTTGATGCACTTGCAAGAGTTGTTTGGTGCATAGTCTCGATATGAGAGGTTTCAAACTTCTAAAGAGCTGTTTCAGTGCAAAATGACTGAGGATTCATCAGTGGGTGCCACGTACTGAAAATGATCAATCTGATTGAGAAGTTGGCACGATTGGGTTTTGTGATGGATCATGAACTAAGTATTGACTTGGTTCTACAGTCATTACCTCCCAGCTATTCGCAGTTTGTTCTTAATTTCAACATGAACAAGCTAGAGACATCTCTACCTGAGCTCGCGAATATGCTGATGAATGCGAGCCCAACATTAAGAAAGAAAAGGGGCAGGTTATGGTCGTGGAGTCCTCTGGCGCTCGTAAGAAGCGGCCAAAGAAGAATAAGGTCCAAAAGGCCAAGGCGACTAAACCAAATAAGGGCATTAAGAAAAACAAAGTAGCCAAGGGGAAGTGTCACTTTTGTGGCAAGGAAGGGCACTGGAAATGAAACTGCAAGGCTTATCTGGCTAGCCTGAAAGAAAAGAAACATACAGATGCTTCTACATCAGGTATATTTATGATTGAGATGTTTTCTTCTGTTACTTCTTATTCCACTTGGGTATTGGATACCGGTTGTAATCTCATATTTGTATATGCAGATGATAAGAAGCAGTAGAAAGCTGGAAAAAGATGAAGTGATCCTGTGCATGGGAAATGGAGCAAAGGTTGCTGCTTTAGCTATAGGATCTTGTTCTTTGTCTTTGCCCACTGGGCTTGTAATGGAGCTTAATAATTGTTACTATGTTTCAAACATAACAAAGAATATTATTTCGTTTCATGCCTTGTAAATGATGGATATACATTTGAAATTGGAAATAAAGGAATTTCAATTTTTAAAAATGAAATGTTCTTTGGTTCTGCTGAAATGTTCAACGGGATTTATGTTTTGAATTTACAATGCCCTATTCTCAATGTAGAAACTAAGAAATTAAAATCAAATAATTCTAAGAACTCATTCCTATGGCACTATCGTTTAGGCCATGTAAATGAAACACGTTTAACCAAGTTACATAAGGATGGCTACTTGGGCTCATTCGATTGGGAATCGTTTGAGGAATGTGAGTCGTGCTTACGTGGCAAAATGACTAAGTCATCTTTACTAAAAAGGTGAGCGAGCAACTGAATGTTTAGGACTAGTACATTCGGATGTATGTGGTCCTATCAATATTCAAGCAATAGGAGGTTTTTCTTACTTCATAGCAGGTATGGTTATGTATATCTGATGAAGCACAAATCTGAAGCCTTTGAAAAGTTCAAAGAATTCAGATCTGAGGTAGAAAAACAAAGTGGCAAAAGTATTAAGATACTTCGATCAGATCGAGGTGGGGAATACTTAAGCCATGAGTTCTTAGAATATTTGAAGGAGAATGAGATTCTCTCTCAGTGGACTCCTCCTGGTACGCCACAGCATAATGGTGTATCAGAAAGGAGAAATCACACATTATTAGATATGGTGCGATCAATGATGAGCCTTGCAAATCTTCCAAAAATGTTTTGGGGTTATGCCCTACACACAGCCGAATACACTCTAAACCGAGTTCCATCTAAGTCGGTCAGCTCCACTCCCTATGAGATATGGTGTGAAAAAAAACCAACCCTTAGTCATCTAAGGATTTGGGGTTGCTACGCTTATGTAAAGCGTAATGAGTCGGACAAGCTGGGAGCTAGATCCGACAAGTGTAATTTTGTGGGTATCCTAAAGAAAAAAAGGATACTACTTCTACCATCCACTCGAGCAAAAGGTTTTTGTCTCAAGGCATGCCATATTCCTAGAGAATGAGATTTTTCTAAGAAACGACAGTGGGAGAAATATTGAGATTAGTGAAACTCAAGAACCACAAATTGACATAGACCGATTAGATGACATGGAGCAAATGTCAAATGCAGTGGGAGTTGAGCAGGAACTCAACTCACATTCAGGCAACATTTACGTGAGCCTCTATCAGAAATGATGGAGCAACAGGTAGCTCCAAGTACACATCAGCTACGTAGGTCTAGTAGAACACATCATATTCCTGAGAGATATGGATTTCTTATAAATGATGAGCCTACTAACTACGAGGAAGCAATTTGTGACATTGACTCCAAGAGATGGCTTGAAGCCATGAAGTCTGAAATGGACTCCATGTACGACAACCAAGTATGGACTTTGGTTGATCCACCTGAAGGGATAAAACCCATTGGGTGCAAATGGGTCTTCAAGAAGAAGACAGACATGGATGGTAATGTGATTACCTATAAGGCGAGGCTAGTTGCAAAAGGTTACAAGCAAAGGCAAGGTGTTGACTTTGATGAAACCTTTTCTCCTGTAGCCATGCTTAAGTCCATAAGGATTTTGCTTGCGATTGCAGCCTATTACGATTATGAGATATGGCAAATGGATGTCAAGACCGCCTTCCTAAATGGTGATTTAGTGGAGGATGTGTATATGACACAACCTGAGGGTTTTGAGTCCATTGATTCTTAAAAGGTATGCAAGCTGCAAAGGTCCATTTATGGACTTAAGCAAGCCTCTAGAAGTTGGAACATCCATTTTGATGAAACAATCAAAAAGTTTGATTTTATCAAAAATGAGGATGATCCATGTGTGTACAAGAAGGTTAGTGGGAGTGTTATTATTTTTCTGATATTATATGTAGATGACATATTATTGATAGGAAACAATGTATCCTTGCTGCAAGAAGTGAAGGAATGGTTGTCCAGCAAGTTCTCCATGAAAGATTTGGGAGAAGCAGCCTACATACTGGGTATTAAGATCTATAGAGATAGATTTAGAGGTTGCTTGGATTGTCCCAATCAACGTACATAGATAAAGTGCTAAAACGGTTTAGCATGGAGGAATCCAAGAAGGGATTCCTGCCGGTATCGCATGGATACATCTCTCCAAGGACATGAGTCCTAAGACCCAAATGGAGAGAGAGCACATGAATAGGATTCCATATGCCTCAGCAATCGGATCCATCATGTATGCGATGCTATGTACGAGACCTGATGTTTCTTATGCATTGAGTATCACTAGTAGATACCAGCAAACCCTGGTGAGAAACATTGGATGGCCATCAAGAATATCCTTAAGTACTTACGAAGGACTAAGGATATGTTCTTGGTTTATGGAGGACCCGAACTCATAGTTCAGGGTTATACGGATTCTAGTTTTCAGTCTGATAAAGATGATTATAAATCTCAATCAGGCTATGTCTTTACACTCAATGGTGGTGCAGTCAGCTGGAAAAGTTCAAGCAGGAGACGACTGCCGACTCTACGACGAAGCCGAGTACATCGCAGCATCAGATGCAGCCAAAGAAGCAGTTTGGATCAAAAAGTTCATCACTGAACTTGGTGTGGTTCCAAGCATTGCTGATCCAGTACACTTGTATTGTGACAACAATGGAGCTATTGCGCAAGCTAAGGAGCCAAGGTCTCATCAGAGGTCCAAACATGTACTCAGGAGATACCATGTAATTAGAGAATTATTGGTAGAAATGATGTAAAAATAGAATGAGTCCCCACTGAGGATAATGTAGCTGATCCGCTCACTAAAGCCTGCCGCAGCAGAAGCATGATAATCATGTTAAGTCACTCGGTATTAAATACATGGGTGAATGGCTCTAGTGCAAGTGGGAGATTGTTAGTGTATGCCCTAGATCCAATTGGATTGAATGCTGTATACATTCTATGAATACAAATCAAATAAAATGGTTTCTTTATCTATCAGATGTCTTTTATTTGATATATTTGTCTGTGAGATAAAGTCCAAAAGAATGTGAACCGTGCATATGGAATTTGTAATAGAGATTACAAATTGTGAGATTCAAATTGCACATTATGGTTCGATTCTTTAAACTTCTAGTCGATGTGTAGATGGGACTGGACACATCGAACACCATGAGACTGGCACACATTGCATATCCTCACCCTTGGGTGAGCAGCTGATTTCACAAGCTGAAGTATGAAGATACTTGGATAGGTGTGTGGATGCTCGTTATTGTAACGATGCATTGGATGACCCGTACAGAGATCCCATATGGATATTCTATATAGTGTCGATGGTTGATCTCTAATGATGATGGTGTGAGTGATCCTTTGACTTGAGATCTTCATTGCATCTCATGTGTGGAATGTCATGCTTTGATGACATCCAAACGTCGCTCTAGCCACGGGTGGCAAATATGGTGTCGGTTGGGTATGACATGAAGCACATGAAGATGGTGTTTGATCAAGACAGGATTCGTCTCCCTTGATAGAAAGGGTTATATCCCACGGCCACTTGATGGATTAAATTGATTGTTAAATCCTTGCAAGGTTGAGTTGGAATTCGAAATGGTTTCGAAGTTCTAATTCATATGAGTCAATTTTTTCTGAGATCAAGTAAACAAAGATCAATTACAGGGTTGACACATTCCATACCACTGATTGATCTAGGATATGTGACGAAAGGATTTGATCATACGGTAACCGTTCATGGACAGGTGTTGATGGTCACGTCAACAAAACCTTTAGCAGTTGGGTGGTCATGATGCTTTGCTAGAGGCCTCTCATGATCTATAATCATGTTGTTGACTTGGACAAAGAGTTGTCCAATCATTCCTAGGGTCTATGATTAGGACATGATTATTGCCAACATGTTAAAGGGCCTAATGGGTCACACGCATTAAGGAGAATTTTGGATGAATTAAAATGAGAATTAAATTAGATTTAATTCAGATAAGATGATCAATTAAATAATTGGGTGAGATCCAATTTAAAGAAGATAAAATAATAATGGATATGATCCATTATAGTAGAAGGAATGTTAAGGAGAAATTATTTGTGCATATGATGAACAAATAATTGGATACCCAAATATGACTTGATCCATGTGATGGATGGCTCTGATTATTCGGGTATGGATGGCCAATCTCAGCCATGTGAAGATGGAATCATGCCCATGGGATGAGGCATGATGAATCTCTACGGTTCGATGATGAACACGTACAAATTGGGGCATGTTATGAGATAACCAACTCCTAATTTTAAGGCTGAGATTGTGACACTTGGATTAACGTTACCATGAGAATGGAGTTTCTTCTTCATTTCTTTGATTAACGTTACCATGAGAATGAGAGTTTCTTTGTTTCTTTGGATTAACGTTACCATGACGTTACCATGAAAAGAGGTCTCTTCTTCTCCCTTGGAACGTTTCTTTCTCCCTATAAATATGGTTTCTTCCTTCTAGGAAGTTAGAGCATGAGAAGAAAAAGATTAGTTAAATCTTCTAAATATCTTTTGTATTTCTATAAGGGGATTCAAGAGGCGCTAGCACCCCTCTCTCCCGAAGTCATCTTCATACCTTTAAGGTCTTCATCCACTCTTCTCGTGGATCACTGTTAGAGGCCGGACACGTGGACGGCTAGTGGCAGAGGATTCACCGGCTTCATCCTTTTCTACATCGATAAAGGACTCATGTATGAATAAATCTAATATTTTAGATTTTATTTGAGATTTAATGAATCTGTTCCTAAGGATCCTGGGCATCTGGGAATTTATATTATATCTTCTTGTATATATTCATAAATTTGATTCATATCTAGAATATATAATTCCCAATACTCACAGCATTGATATGGAAAGAAATTTTACAAGCCTTAATGGATGAGCTACTTTGATAGCTAAGCACCCATTTCAAAATATAAAATTCTTCCAAAATAAGATATCCAATATGCCCACTATACATATACTTAACCAGGTGTATGCATATGACCTATCCATATAAGATACATAATTCATATGTATTCTCTAGGATCACAGAATAATAATTATTTTATTCAAACCATGGGTTCTGAATTTAACAAATAATTATTTTATTTATACGCATATTTATAATCTGAGTGTATATAAATTATAACTAAAGCAAGCAAAAAAACACATAGCTCTCAAAATGTAAAAGAATTTTTGATCAAATAAAATTTTAAAATCTGTATATAAATTTCAAGCAACAAACAATGATAATCTATAAATTGAAACATGGAGTATGCGTGTAAATACAATAGCAATTATCAAGTTTCAATCAAGCTAATCTCAAACTGGGCCTTGATCCTTATTAACATTGGCCCACGTTAAGTCCATGACTCAAGATAGGTCCCAAATCAAATCTTGGCCCATTATGCCTTGGCCCAAAAGGAGCCAATATCCCATGAGAGAGTCCAATAAAACCTTGGTCCAAAACACTAAGCCTTTGCCCATGAAAAAACAGAATTAGATATTCCTCACCATCATCCGAAACTGAAACATAAAATTATGGGAACAACTTTGTGCACCGCCTTTGTGTACGAACGTGTAAACCAAGCGCATGCCTGCATAGGCATGCGGCCAATAGGCACGCCCGATGCGTCCGAAGCTCATGGCCCAAATGCAGACAATGATTAGATTAGGCCTTTGATAGGCTAACCCATGGCAATAAGCTAATCCATAGTCCAAAAATAAACTGTGGATTAGGCTAAAAAATTCAGAACATGACCTAGTGGCCCACAGCTAAATGGTAAGCCACAAACCCTGAGCATCGAGCTCGCAAAGCCACCAAAACAACGCTGTTTCCCTGTCCCTTTTCTTTCCATTTTTTTTTGGAAGGGACAACCGTGAGAAACAGCAGCCAAACAGAGGTGAAGATAGCGCCGCTGGCTCCCCATGCGATGGTGCGGCAGGTCGGAGGAGACCCCCGAACACGAATGTAGATCGGAAAGCAGGGAGCACCTCAGCCTCAATCAGGGACGCTGAGGCTTGGTGTTGCCCTTAACAACGACGCTGTGGACCCAGATGCGTGCCGGTCAAATAGAGCTGCGCCGGTGGACCAAATCGTCAATAAAAATAATATAATATATTTTTTTTTTCACTTTTAATTATAATATTTTTTAATTTATCTAAACTAAAATGAATTAATTTTAACAATTCAGTTTCTCTTATATGAATAGATTTACAACTCTTTTAGGTTGATTTAGATTCTACATATATTTACATTTTTCATGATAATAAAAAGTAGACATATTATTTAGCAAATCTAATTATTTTATTCTTTTAATATAAGAATAATTAACATGTCCTAATTTACCATGCTAAATATTAGTAAAATCAAGCAAGTAAGCATAAACAAGATGATGCATTTTCATTCATGACTTCAAGTACATTTAATACAAATAGACCATGGTTACAATAACCCTTCCCAATAAAATTTTCAGATTTGGTCATAATAACACTCAAATGACACTTTCATACCATTTTTTTTCAAGTACAGCAACATAAATTAGATTCACATGGATGTTCGGCATATGTAGCACATCTCCAAGTGAAAGGACTTTTTAAGAAGTCATTTTTAGATTGACTTTTCCTTTACCAATCATATTATAAGACTTTGAGTTGCCCATGAAGACTTTTCTCTCCTTCTGATAGTAGGATATAGGAATTAAATGCATTTCTATCACCACATAAATGATGCGTGGCTCCAAAATCTATCACCCAATCCTTTATATGCGCTACAATATTGGCCTCGCTAACAACCACAACAATTACTTTTTTCCAACCATCAAGTTAGCCTTTGGTTTGGCTAGAGCATCATTAATATTTCTGAACCTGCACTGGGTAGCATGATGTCTTAATTTCCCACGAACATAGTAAGATCCATTTTTCTTCTAAAATTCTGACTTTTTTAAAAATGAAGCTTTTTATATTTCTTAGAATTGTTTCTATGTTTGGGCTTATAGGAATGTCTATCCTTACTAAATCTATCCTCTACTAGATTAGCCTTACTAGTCATTTCTTTAGCCTTTTCTATTTTTTTCGGGCTCTATTTTTCTCTTCAAACCTAATATGCACAATGACTTCTTGAAGGGACACAGACTTCCTTTTATGCTTTAGATTATTCTTATAATCTTTCCAAGTTTCTAGTAATTTTTTAATTAAGGATTTAGCAATAAAGTATCAGGAAGATTAATATTTTTATTTTTAAAGTCATCTATAAGAACATAAAATGCATGGATCTAAGATGACACATCTTTATCTTTTGACATGTAAAATTTAAAAGGTTTCCTATTGTAAACTTTTGAGAACTAGCATCTTCAAGAATATATTTCCTTTAAGGCTTTCCCAAATCTCAGAGGCTGATTTAATAGGATAGTAAATATCAAACAGTTCATTGGATAGAGTACTAAAAATAATGTGCCTATATTTTATTAGCCTTTTTCCAATCATGAAGGTTCTCTTCTTTCTTAGGTCTAGGATCAGTCAGATCATAGGCAATATTATGAACATCTAGGATAGAAAATATTTTCTCTTGCCATCGTTTGTAATGGAAAGTAGTATCTTGGATGTATCGGGAAAAGATTTAGAAGCAGCAACCATAATAGAGTCCACATCTACTCTTAAGATTATTGGATAGATAAGGATAATCTTATGTTTGTTGGATAGATAAAGATAAGATAGTACCTGGGATAATATGAAAACACTGAGAAGATGATGAGGCGTGCACGATACTATCCTTAAGACTAGATTCATGCCTTTCAAAAAGATAATATCTCGGTGCAGAAGATAGGAGCACGACTATCCTCCAGGATACAACAACAGCAAGACTTCTAACAAGTGTGCACACATTAATGTCAGAATTGGATGAACAACTAAAATGAGTTCCTTCAAACAATGGATCAGAAAAGAAAGAATTTTTGGATTGTTATTGAATGGAAAGAACGGGTCTCACGGGTCTCTATTTATAAGAAGGTATGCATTAGTTGAGAACAACAAATCAGTCCGATTGAGAACGACAAATTAGTCTGATTGAGAATGACGTATCAAAAAGACTTGACTTATCATATAAAAAGTCATATAAGCCAAAAGAAATATCTGATAAAAAGATGTATAAGTAAAAAAGGAAGGCTTATCAGATAAAGGGTCAAGACTTATCCGTAAGGGACAAAAAGGTCAAATAAAATGTATGCAAAATCTTTTGAATGTTGAAATACACTAGATTTCAAACACAAGCCAGTGCCAATGGCTGCTGCCGCCTATCATTAAGACAAAAAAAAGGGGGCATCGGATCCAAACGGCGACTGGTATCGTCTTTGTTGGTCGCCGAAGACCTTTCCCCATTTCACCACCGCCAGAGGGCTGGGGATACCTCAGCTACCGCCGCCGCTGCAAGGGCGTGAGCGGGGGCAATGTAGCTAGCGTACGCAGAAAGTGGCCACCGAACCCTCTTCGATGGCCGGCGCTGCCTCGCTCGCTGCTGGAGTGCCTCCTAGCCGACCTCCTGGCCGCTGGAGGGCCGGGATGGCCTCTTGTGCCATGGCGAATCCAGAAAGCTCAATCAAATTTGAGGATGGCATCTTTCATAAATTTGACAAAAATCATACCTTCTTTTCCATTTAATTTTATCAAACAAAAAAATAAATAAATAAAAAGTGGGAGGACGGTCATGCTCATGTGGCAGCCATGTCAGCCTTGTGATGATGTGGTTGCCCCATAGACCATGCATGGCCACGAGTCCCGGATGATGTGGCTGCCTCTATGGCAGCCCACGTTTCAGAAAACATGGCATGTTGATGCGGAAAAGAGCTGACGTGGCTTAAGTCGCACTGACATGGCAATATTCATGGCAATCGATGATGTGGCTCGATGACATTTTAGAACCTAGTTGATGTGGCACCTGCATGGCTGTCCATGTGTCTAGCTCTAGTTGACGTGGCATGCCGCATATATTTTTATTTTATTTTATTTTTAAGTTTTTAAAATTACATAACAATCCAAAAAATTACAAACAAATCAAAATAAATCATGGAAAATTACAAAAAAATCAAGAAAATCATAGAAAATTGAAAAAAATTAAAATGTAGAAAAATCATAAAGCTTCATAGAAAATTATAGAAACTTACTGAAAGTTTTCTTGATATAGCATAGTTGTTTATACTTTGTGTATGGATATGATTGATGTTATACAGCCCATATTTTTTCTACAAATATTTTTTCTGGCTGCATAATTGTTTATGCTTAGTGTATAAATATAATTTATGCATATTTTTGCATATCATTTCTGCTAGCATAATTATTTATGCTTAGTGCATGAGGGGTATTTATATCATTTGCTATATATTTTTTGTGAATATGGTTATTTGTGCCGTGTGCATAAGTAATGTGTATGCTAAATTTTATATCTTTAGTTGATATGAAGTATATTCTTGTTGTGGCATATGAATTTGATACAACATATGTTAGCTATGTAGATTTGTTCCAAATATTGTTGATTTAGTGACAACTAAGATGCGTTCTCTAAAAAAATATTGGATTCTATGTTCCATCTTATTAAATGAGTGATGATTTTGAGCTTAGTAAAACTTTTGATCTTATTTATAAGTAGGAGCATTTGAAATTTGGTTATTTTTTCTTAATACATCAATAGACATTGATTATGTTCCTGATGTCCAAAATTTGCTTGATTAAATGCAGTGATGGCCTTTAGATCAGTAGTAGCTGACCTCAATAGAGATAAGAAGCTAGATGGACAAAAGTATAATATATGATATAGAAAGATCCAATATCTTTTGAATAAGTTAGAAGTCTTAGAAAATCTTGATATTCAGTATGACACCACCAGAGCTTGGTACCTTTGCACAACACCGTAGTGACAAAGAAGTCTATGAAAACTAGGTGAAGAAGAACTGTTGTACAGGTAGGTGAAGAAGAACTGTTGTACAGGCTTTACTATGCTGAGCTGTATGTACATTAATTTGATTAGAGATTTTGAGGGTTTTTTGACTGCCTAGGATATGTGAAACCAGCTCAAGATATGATATGGACAAACCTCAGCAACGAGGCTACATTCCTTGAACCTGAAATTTATGCAGTACACCAAAGATCCCCTAAAACCAAAGATCCCAATCATTCGATTTCTGACCACCTTCATGTGATGGGGAATATGATTGGGGATCTAAAGCATGCTGGGGTTGATCTCACTGATGAGCAGCAGGTTCTTGCAATGATTCGTTCACTGCTTGACCCTCAATGGAGTCAGATAAACTTATGATGACTCATAGTGAGCACATCAAGACTTTTGAGGATATATCTCATTATCTTGTGCTGGAAGAAAAACGTGTTGAGACTTCTCACTTCTTAGCCTATGTGGCTTACTTTGGGTCTTTGAGGCCCAGAAGTAGGAAGAGGAGAAGGCAGGTGACAAGGTTGCATAGGATTCCAAGACAAGAAAGTAGCCAAATCCAAAGAGAACAAAGAAAGGGCAAGAAAAATGTGGCAAAGCAAGCCATTTTCCTTGTGATTGCATTGAACCAAAGAAGGTATACTTCACAATGAGCTCTCTTAATGTTTGTTCGTATGCATTAATTGCTGATACACTCCTTGATTGGATTGCAAACACGGAAGTGAATAAACATATAATGTAAGACTAAGTTCATTTTGTAGATTTTCATCAGATTTTAGCAGACACCCAGTATATTATTCTTGGGAATGGTCTGCATGAGCAGGTGTTGGGAGTAGGAGCATATTGCATTAGGTTGCATGGTAGATATGTATTGCTCCTACATGATGTTTTGTATGTCCCAACAATCTGGTGTAATCTGTGTTATGTCCTTGCCTTATTAGCCTTTGGCTATATTTTTTATTTTTTTGGAGATTGGATGTCTGTATATATAGATGGTGTATTGTCCTTTTGTGGATACTTATCACATCGATTTTTAAGACTCAATGTTGATTTGTGTGACCCTTACTCCTCATTTGCTTGTGTTTCTTTTTTCTGTATGTGATGATTCTTCAATATAGCATGCCAAACTTGATCATGTGGGCCAAGATAGGATGGCATGAATGGCTAGAGAAGGGCTATTGGGCCCTCTTAGCAAAATAAGCCTCTTTGTGTGTGTGTTTTGTTTAGCAGAA
Source organism: Calamus simplicifolius (assembly GCA_900491605.1). Taxonomy (NCBI): domain Eukaryota; kingdom Viridiplantae; phylum Streptophyta; class Magnoliopsida; order Arecales; family Arecaceae; genus Calamus; species Calamus simplicifolius. The sequence goes on from UESW01004034.1 coordinate 643,060, forward strand.
GAGGCATCAAGAAAGTCTTTTGATAAGGCTTCTAGGGTCTCTCAGCCATTAAAACTAGTACACTCGAACATCTATGGACCCATAAGTGTCAGGGCTGCTATGGTGCCTCTTATTTTTTCACATTTATAGATGATTATTCACAATTCGGGTATGTGTACCTAATCTTTTACCACTATGAAGTGTTGGATTATTTCAGATAATTTTGAGGTGAGGTAAAAAATCAGAAGGAGCAGACTTTGAAAACTCTTCATATTGATAAAGGCCATGAATATCTATTTGAACATTTTCAGAGGCTTTGTAAGAAAAGAGATATGCAGATAGCTTACTCTTCTTGGAATGCTGCAGCAAAATGAGGTTGTAGAGTATCGAAATAAAACTTTACTGAATATGGTTAGGTTGATGATGGCGTAGGCAAATTTCAGATTAGTTTTTAAGGTGATGCATTGTTAACTGCTGCCTACATCCTTAACCATATACACAATAAATCGGTGTCCTCCACTCTATATGAGATATGGTATGGCATGAGACCTTATGTAGATCATTTGCATCCATGGGGCTTAGTAGGATACATTCATAATACCTCTCATAGGTTGGAAAAGCTGAGCCCTAAAGCTAGCAAAAAGATATGGACAGTGAACATCTAAGGGTTACGTAATACACAGTGAACCGAATGGAGGATTGATTGAAATGGAGTTCATAGAGAATGAAATTTTTGAGCATTAGTGAGATCAAGGACCTAACACTATATGGTTACAAGAGAACTCTTCTACTATCTTTGGCGAGAGAGGGGCATTATGACCTGTCCCAAGAATCATCATAGATAGTGGAAGTACTGGGCTCAGTGTAGTGGCGCACCAGACATTGGAAGTGCACAAGCTAAACCTAGTGGTAGCTCACCCATGAGGGTTGATGCACCTTTAGAGAGTAGTCCTTAGAGTTTAGGTCCATAGTTACAGAGAAGCAAACATGGAATTATTCCACATCGATATTTTGAGATTGAAGGAAATGTGTTTCTCTGCACTTCATTGGATCTAGATGAGCCTTCTGTTGATGAGGTGGTTACTTTACTTGTTCATAGTAAGTAGTTAGTTGCTATGAAGGATGAGATGGAGCCAATGGCTAGGAATCATATGTGGGACCTAGTAGACCTTTCGCCCGAGCGCAAATCTATAGAAAATAAGTGGGTTATAAAGATAAAGTTTAAGGTTGATGGGTCAATTGATAAGTACAAGGCCTGACTTGTGACGAAGAGATATACCCAGTTAGAGGGTATAGATTATGAGGAGATATTTTCTTTTATGGTAAAATTTTCCTTCATTCACCCAATCATTGCTATTGTAGTCCATTTAAATTTGGAGTTATATCAGATAGATGTTAAGATAGCATTTCTTAGTGGAAGCTTGGATGAAGAGATCTGTATGGATCAACCTTTGGGCTTCTTAGCCAAAGGAAAGGGGGCAAAGTATGCCACCTTAAAAGATTTATATATGGTCTCAAGTAGTCGTTTATGCAGTGGTACCTCAAATTTTATAAAGCCATTATATTGATTGGCTTCGACATAATTGAAGAGGACCACTGTGTGTACATTAAGAAATTAGATGATAAGATTTTGATTTTAGCGATGTATGTGGATGACATCCCAATAGTTGGGAGTTCTATAGAATAAATTAATGCTACTAAAGAGTGGTTGTCCTCTGTCTTTGAGATGAAGAAGATGAGTGAGGCAAATTTTGTGCCAGGAGTTAGGATCCTAAGAAATCGTGCTAAGAGATTTCTTGGTCTGTCTCAAGGAACTTATATTGAGAAAAGTTTAGAATAATTCAGAATGCACTATTCGAGAATAAACGAGGAGAGAGAAAATATGAGCAAGATTTCCTATGCAAGTACTGTGGGGAGCCTAATGTATAATATATTGTGTACTCGTCTTGACATTAGCTTTGCAGTAGGCTTAGTTTGTCGATACCAAAGTAATCCAAAACTTGCTCATTGGAAAGCAGTGAAAAAAATCTTTCGTTACCTTCATAGTACTGATAATTTCGTCGTCCTATGTTATTTGGAAGAAAACTTGAGATTAAATGGTTTCTATGACTCTGATTGGGCTGGTGATAGAGATTAACGTAATCCATTTCATGATATGTATTCATCTTTGAAGGTGGTGCTATCTCTTGGTGTAGTAAGAAATAGAGTTGCACTGCCTTGTTCACTATGGAAGCCAAATATATTGCTTGATCAGTTGCTATCCAAGAGGCTGTGTGGCTGAGGAGATTCTTGAGACGACTCGAGATATCAGCCAGTGCTTATAAGGCCATTTAGATATATCTGATAGCATGGTGACATTACAGTGTACTAAAGATCCTAAATACCATGGAAAGACCAAACATATTGACATTAGATATCACTTCATTCGAGACATGGTTAAGCAAGAAGAAACTACTCTTAAGCATATTCTTACTAGTAGGATGTTGGCTGATCCATTGACTAAGCCTTTGCTAGGGATTTGTTGCAGGATCATGCAAGAAGTCCGGGTCTGTATTTTGTTTGACAAACATGGATTGTATGAACATCATTGATTTTGTGTTGTTATTTATATTGAAATGAAATACTTACTTTCAATATTGTCATGATGAGTTTATATTACTAAGCACATATGTATATGAATGTCACATGTTGAGATCAGCCCACTCACACGATTAATCGCCCCAGCACTTTTGTAGTGAGCAGGATGAGATTAAAGTAGCCATAATAGATGCTTAAGTAGCAATATTATAAAGGAATGCATGTGTTGCATAGAGCATGAAGAATGTATGGGTTGCATAACATTTGCAGACTGCATGAGTTACATATTGCATGGGTTGCAAAATGATTTCATACCATTGAGATATATAAATCATAAAGAAAGTCGCCTTAATTTGGACTAAGTTGAGACTTAAGAGAATCGAGTATAGAGTATGTGTATTGATATGTTCGTAAATCCGTATCAAGCCTGTTATAGCTGAACTGAGAGCATATGTATATGCTTGGGTTAGATAACTTTGTGATGTCTGAACCTGTATTCGTACGATATTTGAGTTTGACATGGCCCATTGAGCGGAAGCTCCACCGTAGCATGGATTATGTTGCATATGCTAAAGCCGATCCAGTAGGAGGTAATATGATACATTCCCTTTCCATTGCCATGTGAGCCATATATATAACTTTGTAGTGTCCTTAGATTTGAACCTATATCATAAAGTTGGAGTTCAGGATGACTTCCTTAGCCTTGTCCCCTAGGATCATTATTGATACGGCCACATGAGACAATTTTAGGAAGTTGATTGGACAAAAAATAGATTGGTATGAGTGTTCAAGAAAGATTATTCGCGATCACACCTTATGTTTGTGATCCATTGCCCGGGCAATCATGTGCATAAGCTATATATAATTATGGATACAGATATTTGACTTAGTGTTTTTTAAGTACTGCTCAGAGTAAATCTTATGAGAGATTGAGAGTACTTGATTAAGGTATGATCAGATTTTTTAGGATTAATTATATGTTAATTTAATGCAGTACTTTTACTATATATATATATATATATATATATATATATGTGTGTGTGTGTGTGTGTGTGTGTGTGTGTGTGTGTCAATGTGTGTGAATTTTGTTGGGTCATATATCTCAGTGCAGTGCATGAGAAGAGAAGTGAGATGAGATTGTTAATATGGTTTTGTGTAGATGGGTGGAAGATTGTTAGCGGTGCCAGATTATGCGTCCACCCACCCATACCTCCCTACCGCCTCACGCGAGAGGCGGTGGAGCCTGCGTTCTCATGAACAAAGAAAGACAGGGAGAGAGAGAGAATGGTGTCTCTTATCCCCCTTCGGTTGAACTCTGATCTTCTCCCTCTTCGGCATTATGGCCCAGGGATGTTGACATATTGAAGACTCTGGTAGCCTTCATTGTCCAACGATTCAACGCTTTCGCTGCCGGCCCAACGAGATACGTCCTCTTTTAAGCTTACGGCCAACAATTATGTTCAGAAAGGCTCGGTGAAAGCTCACAACGACCCGACCGGATGTTATACTGCAACTTCAGTCCTCCCAACCTCCTCTTTTAAGCCTCCGAAGGCGAAGGGTATGGCGCATGCACTTGGATCCTTCTGAGGGCCATTCCTTGCCAGGAATACTATTGACTACCATTGCAAATTAATTAGCAGTAATGGAGCAGCGCCAGCAGCCATTTCCTCGTGGTGACCTACCCAGTCCAAGGCAACATCAACCCGGCTCTCCACCTCGCCAAGCGCCTCACCCGCACCACCGGCAGTCGCGTCACTTTCTCCACCGCCATCTCCGGCCACAGCCGCATGTTCCCTTCCTTGGCCAGACCCAACGAGGAAGTAGAAGACGGACTCCTCTCATACATCCCCTTCTCCGACGGCTACGACGATTTCTTCAAAGCCATCAGCGAGGTAAGCGACTACATGTCCAAGGTGAAGCTCGTCGGATCCAGATCTTTAGCCGCCCTTGTGGACGACCTCGCCGCACGTGGACGCCCCGTGTCTTGCATATTCTACACCATCCTCCTGTCGTGGGCTGTCGACGTGGCACGTGATCATGGCGTCCCCTCTGCCCTCTACTGGATCCAGCCTGCTACTGTTTTCGCCAGCTACTATCACTACTTCCATGACTACAACGAGCTCATCACCTCCCACAGTCACGACCCATCGTTCACTGTAAATTTTCCAGGGTTGCCGCCGCTCCAAATCGGTGACCTCCCATCGCTCTTCACGATCGCCAAATCCGACGATTCAATCCTTGCTGCTTTCAGAGAGATGTTTGAAACACTGGATCGGGAAGAGAAGATCTCGAAGCCAAGAAAATAATGTGGTGTGAATGCTTCAAGATATTTCATATTCGCACTAATAATTTGTGAAAGAAAATAATACAGCACGAATGCCCAAGGATTTTTCGTGCAGAGTCATAATTTTATGAATAAAAAAAAAAGATACGGTGCGAATGCTCCAGGGTATTCCATTGACCGGCATAATGACTAATGCCGTTCACATGCTATGCGTACGGTAAAAAATAAATATTTTACTCATTAATCAATGGACTAGGACAGAGCTGATCTGATATAGCGTAAATAAACAAACATTTTAGGTCACGGCATCAGAGGGTGCTTCACATGCGGCCGGTCATCGTGATGTCTCAATTAAACAAATAATAGATCGCAACGTTGAGAGCAGCCACATGTCTAGTAAAAAGGAACCGAAGGAGCCTTGCGTTCAATCAAATCTTCTTCCCAAATCATCAGAAGAGAGAGACTATACTCTACTGCAGCAGAGAGTAATGGCGGAACTTCTCTCGGCTCTGTTACGAATGCTGATCGAGAAGGCAACCAAACCATGCTCTCCGACAGCTCAGATCGATGCGGGGAATCCATGAGAAGGCAACCAAACCATGCGTCCCTAATTATTTTTTTTAAAATAAAATATTAAAAATTAAAATAGTTAATACAATTTCGTTATATTTAAATATTGATCGAAACATTCTTGACTCATATTTATCCAAACAATAATCATTCAATTTCCAAAAATAATTAATATATTAAAATTTTAAAGTTTTCATGTACAAAATATAAAAATAAAAAAAATACATCAAGAATCCGCACGATAACGTGGAGGCTGGGAACCCTGCGACAGGCGGCTAACCATATCCTGCAACTGACGCATCTGATCTCGCACGTCTACAAGCTCCTGTTGATGGCCTCGCATACGCTACTCGAACTCGTGCTTGAACTCCTGCCGAACCTCCTGACGAACATCCTGCCGAACCTCCTCCGTAATAGATCTCCGAATGTCGTCTAAACGCTCGGCAGGAATATCACCAGAATATCGCGAGCTGAAGGCCTGATGGGAAAATATGCAGAAGCTCTAGTGCCCAGACCATAGACCCTGCGGTCTCGCGGCTGGGCACCAACAGCCTCCAAAACACACGTCGACTCTCCTCTGCTGAGAGTTCGACGGGCGTCTCCCCATCAGTGGAATCGACCTGCAATGCCTGGGAGCGAAGCTTCTCGACTCGTGTCTTTGAATTATAAAATCAACAATAAATGAATCAATAATTTTCTCTAAATAAAATTTTAGAAATTAAACAGATACTACATAAAGCTAATTTCTTACCGCAACCTCCCGTGATCGCGTATCGACCCAGGAACCGTCCCTCCTGGTGTGTGTCACCCTGAATAGACGAAACTTACCAGGATCTCCGCCCCCTGCTCAGACTATAACAAAAAAAATTGATATTAATACAAATATTTGTAAATAACTAATTAGTAATTAAATTATATGTTTTCTTACCATACGGCGTTTGTGCTCTTGAATCGAAATGGAGCCCAAAGTATGGCGGGAGAGACCCGTGCCAGGACCGCCCCTCTCGGATCGGCGGTCCGTGCTGGCTGATGCGGACATCCTGCGCCAGCCATCGGACTGCCATGCCTGCTGCCACCGTGCCAAATACCCTCTGGCACATGCGCAGGACGCTGACCCAATGACCTCCAACGGTGAAGCATGTCGGAGTATCGATGTCCCGTAAGAGCCTCCCATGCTGCCCTAATGGCATCATGGCTGGCAGGGTCCCACGTAAACTTTTTCTGCATTAAAATAAACAGTTAGTTTCAGAATTTATTAAGATTAAGAAATTTTATATCAGTGATAAATTGTATTTAATAAGTTTACCTGAAACTCAGAAAAATAAAACTCCCTCGTGGCTATAGATACGTGGTGCCAATCGTAGCCACTAGGATCTGCACGCCTCTGAAATACAGAGCTGATGTAGCTAGATACATGATGCTGCTCAATAAATCTGTTAAAAAAATGCATGTTTATAAGTAATTGACTTAAAAACATAAACATATATTTTTAATTAGTATATACTTACAGCCCATGAGCATCCAGTCGAAGTACGGTGCGGCCGATGATGGAAGAACTCTCGGAGGTATGTGCCGATCGGCTGGACGGTAATACAAATGCAGGATCACCCGAAGGCTATGCGATGTATGGAGATCCGAATTCTCCATCTCCAAAGCTCGTGTGATATGATGCAGCAGGGCTACGTCCCTGCTTACTCCGTATGTCGTCGGTAGATCTACCTCTGCCCGTCATACTGAAAATACTAAAGATTCATGCAATTAAATTACGATTAATGATTGACTATGTAAAAATTTAACACTTATAAAATAAAGTTGAATTTAAAAAAACCTCTATGTTTAATCGGTGTCATTTGTTTCGTGAAATGTTGGTTCAACATCTGATGCCATATCGGACTGCGATTCAGTTTCATTATCATCGGAAGGAAACCGAACATTTGCATCCGCAATTTCTTGGACATCACCATTTAGATCTCTAAGTGATGTTTCAGGAGCCCTTGTGTCGTCCTCAATTGTATGCATTTCTATCTCATCCTTTTGAAATGCAGGGCACTCGGCTGATTGACTTGATGAACTCTCCTCTAATACGATTGTTGAACATGGAACGATTTTAGATTTTAGAAACAACCCGCCAATCTCGCTTGTCGTTGCGCAAACTTGGATATCCGCAGTAAAACACTTGCTGAGCTTGGGATGCAAGGATGAATGGGTCATATTTCTGCAATCTTCGTCGATGGTTCACTTCAACCAAATTGTAGTCATTATGAACCCTTTTGCCCATAGGAACTGTCGGATCGAACCAATCGCAACGAAACAATACGGTTCATTTTATAGGCCAATTGGGATATTCAACTTCAACCACATCTACTAACTTTCCATAATAATCCTGCATATTTGCTCCAACACTTTCTCCTTTAACACACACGCCCCAGTTCTGCATGCCTCTTGAAGCTGCTAATCGTTCAATCTGAAATTTGTACCCATTAACAAAATAGCTAGTAGAGGTTGTTACGGTCTTCAATGGCCATTGCGATAGACATTTAATGAAAATATTGTCGGTTGTGGACCATGGACCGTTTACCTATAAATTAATAAGCTATTCATAACTAATTCGAAAAATAAAAGCCATTATTGAAATTGATTGAGTGATACTACTCACAAATTCATAAAATTAGTAAGCGAACTCCATTTCTAACTTCTGCCCAATTGCAACTTGACTGATGTCGGGATTCATCTGTCGTTGTCTATCACAATACATCCTTATCGGATGATAAGGATTAAAACTTATGTTAGCAATTAAATATTGTGGTATATTGTAATTTAAATTAGAAGTTCCAATTAAGCATTGAAGTATACACTTACTCAATATATGGATCGACTTCTCTACAGTTCATTAGGATGTAATAATGTGCTGCATTATACTCCATATCGCTAAGATTTCTTGACTTCTCTGCCCCCAAATGAATGGTCGATACCTTTAAAATTTGATATTTTACCGTCATTAGGTTCTCCTTCGTCCACACACACATCATCGTTACGACCAAGATTTCGGCTCCTCGTGTGAACGTGACCCTCAAAGTAATGCGAGGCAAAAGCTGAAACTTCTTCGACCAAGTGTGCATTGCATATAGAACCTTCAACCCTTGCCTTATTACGCATATTATTTTTTAACTTCTTAAGGTACCTATATGTAAAGTTGAGACCAAAAATTAACCAATTTTCTCGCAATGAAATAATATTTGAAATGTCAACATGTCTTAATGATGTATTTATTTACCTCTCGAAAGGATACATCCAACAATACTGTACGGGACCAGCTATGCTCGCTTCGTATGGAAAGTGAACCGGTAAATGCTCCATTGAGTCAAAAAAACTGGGAGGAAATATTTGCTCCAGCTTGCATAAAATAATTGGAATTTTCTCCTCAAGCCTTGCCATGGATGCAGAAGTAATGACTGCGGCAGATAACTCCTTGAAGAACAAGCTGAGCTCCATCAATGCCTTCCAGACATGTTACGGAAGCAACTCACGAAAAGCTATAGGCAATAACCGTTGCATGAAAACATGACAGTCGTGACTCTTCATGCCGAATAACTTGAGCATATGCATGTCCACACACCTACCTATATTTGAGGCATAACCATATGAAAATTTTAACCCTCTAAGCCAGTTACATAAAACTTCTCGTGAATTTCTATCAAGAGTGTAACAGGCTTTAGGATAGGTCACGTCGGCACTCCTCCTCAAATCACCTCTTCTGCAATACTGATTAAGTTCTTCTCTTGACTTTGCAATATCTTTGGTTTTTCCCGAGATATTTAGCACAGTGTTAAATATGTTATCAAAGAAATTTTCTCGATATGCATAACATCCAAGTTGTGCCGGATGAGATTTGTGCTCCAATACGGCAAATCCCAAAATATCCTTCTCTTCTTCCAGTTATGTTCTTTACATATACGGCTATTTATTCTATCTGCATCGGGTTCCCAAGCATACCTCAACCCCAAATGCTCTATAGTATCAAATATCCGTGCCGAACATAACCGGTTCGGCGAATTTTGTGACTGCTTTGTCCTTCCGAAAGGCGGTCAAGTTACGCCTGTAAGGATGATTTGGAGACAAGAACTTCCTATGATTATCAAACCATGACTGCTTACCACTCTTCTGCAATGTAAATGCATCCAAATTATACATGCAATGGGAGCATGCTAGACGTTCAGCAGTGCTCCAACCAGACAACATTGCATATGCCGGAAAGTCACTTATTGTCCACATCAAAGCAGCTCTCATAATGAAATTCTGTTTCATAGAAATGTCGTAGGCTAGGACTCCTGTTTCCCACAACATTTTCAATTCGGCCACCAACGGTTGCAGGAAGACATCAATCTTTTCCTTTGAATTTGATGGTCCTGGAACCAAAACTGTCAAAAACATTGCAGAATCTTTATGCACTTCCATGGAGGAAGGTTATATATAGTCAGTATCACAGGCCAACATGAATACTGTTGGCCCGCTTGACCAAATGGTTGGAAGCCATCGGTACAAAGACCTAATCTCACATTCCTTATATCTTCAGCGAAATCAGGATGATTTTCATTGAAATGCTTCCAAGCTTTTGAATCTGATGGATGCCGCATTTCATCCTCTTTAGATTCATGTTCGGCATGCCATCTCATATCAGCAGCTGTAGCCTCAGATATGTATAATCTCTACATGCGTGGAGTAAGAGGAAAGTAATGCATCCTCTTGTAAGGCACACTTTTCCTCCTACTTGTACTAGCTCCCCTTTCACCATTTTTGTACCTCGATTGCCCACAAATCTTACACCATCGCAGCTCTGAGTCTTCACCCCCAATATATCATGCAATTGTTCAAGCAACAATCGATCTTATTAACTGTGAGCCCAAGCCCACGCAACAACTTCTTCGTTGAGTAAAAAATGTCTGCTACAACATTATCATTTGGCAAAATTTCCTTGATTAACCCAGCTACAGAATTGAACGCCTTTTCTGATAATCGATGTTCTGCCTTAATATTCAACAACCGAGCAGCCGTAGACAACTGGGAATGGCCCTCACAACCAGGATACAATTCTTGATTTGCAGCACGCAACATATCATAAAATTGTTGTGCATCTGGATTTGATTCTTCCATAAATGTATTTTGATTGAATTCATTACCCGATGCATTCATCACCATTTCTTCATATGTGTTTAAATTCACAAATGGTTCATCTACGGGAATTGACACTTGTTGGCTTGTAACAACTGCTGGAATTTCCTCTGGTTCACCATGATATTACCAAACATCGTAATCAGGAACAAACCCTTTTTTACACAGATGCACCTTAACAGTTTCAACATCTCTGTAGGCTTTATTCTGACACATGTGATAGTTGCATGGGCACCTAATCCTAGGCCGATCCATCCATTCAGGTTGGCTACATGCAAATGCGATAAATTCTTCCAATCCATTCAGAAAATCTGGATTAAGCAAGCCATCTTTTATCCTTGCATACATCCACGAGCGAGCCCCGCTCATTTTTGACCGACTTATACAATTTCTGGTAAACCATTAAAGGAAACCATATTATAAAACTAATTTTTGGATTACTTAATATATAACAACCATTTAAATCATTTATAACTAAACCAATTTTCTTTTACACAACTAAGGTCCCTACCCTGCAAGGCCAGGTCACGGCTACGATCCTTGGCGTGCTAGTAAGGACCGAGGCACAGGTTCATGCCAGGCTAATGCTAGGGCTTGAGTTTGGGTCGGGCCGCAAGGCGGTCCGTTCAATCATGAGACTTCACAAGCATTCAAGTGTCCTAAATTAATTCCACCTTCACTCCATGTCTAAAAGGTAAGGCCCTATCCCATTCAAGAATGTTTTTTATGATATGTTATTCTGCTATTAATTATCATCGATCGGTTACGTTGAAATTTTAGCAGCATTTACCCATATGTTCTCCTAAATGTGTGGCATATATGCCACACTAGGAGAACGTATGAGCAAATACAAACCACAATCTCAACCAACGATGATTAATAGCAAACTAACATATCGCAAAAAATATTCTCAAACTGTCCACCAGGATAATTTGAGAATTTGCAAGACTAAGTCTTACAAATTCTCAAATGGGTCTAAAGGTTATAGTGCTGTGATTAATAATATGGAAATCCGAAGACAATCGAACTTATGCTTGTTATTCATAAATTCTTGTCAATTATACATATATAGGAATAGTGTATATATATAGTCACAGACTTCTTAAGATTATTATGTCGAATATAAATGTTTATGAAGACTAAAATATAAATCATTGAAACTACTAATTTGTTATTGAAAATTAAATAAAACTACAATAAGACTTTCATTCTAGTATTACATAATTTAATGCATCATTCAATTTGAAGGAGAATGTAAATAATCAAGACATAACAATTGTAAATAACTACAAATGCACAAATATTATTGCATAAACAGCTATAAAGAAATGAAAAGCTACGACTGCCATTTTTAAATTAGCTAATCTAAAGAGTTATGGTTAATGAGCTAAATTAGTTGACCTAATAGCTAAGCTAATTCAGCTCGACCTATCTAAAGAGTTTTGATTGATGATCTAAAGAGCTAATTAAGGTTGATGGTCTAGAATCAGCTTACTTGAAAAGATAAAACTGATAAGCTAAATTAAAAAAATTTAAATTTAATAAAAAAATTTAAATTTATAAAAATTTAATAAAAAAAATTAAATTTATACTTTTTTAATTAAATTTATAAAAAATTTAATAAATTTTTTATAAATTTATTAAAATTATAAATTTAATAAATTTATAAGGGGGGAACCCCCCTGTTATACTTATTTTTTTGGTGGCCTAGCCACCGTGGTCAGGCCACGACCGGCCACGGCAGCGGCCATGGCCAGAGAGACGGCCACGGCCGTGGCCGTGGCCGGAGAAGACCAAGGAGGGGAACCCCCCTGTTATACTTTTTTTTGGTGGCCTGACCACCGTGGCCAGGCCACGACCGCTGCCGTGGCTGGAGAAGACCAAGGGGGGGAACCCCCTCCCTGTTATACTTTTTTTTTTGGTGGCCTGGCCACCGTGGCCAGAGAAGACGGCCACGGCCGTGGCCATGGCCGGAGAAGACGAAGGGGGGGGTGGGGAAAACCCCCCCTAGCTATTTTTTTTTTTTGGTGGCCTGGCACCGTGGCCAGGCCACGGCAGCGGCCATGGCCGGAGAAGATTGCCACGGCAGCGGCCGTGGCCGGAGAAGATGGCCACGGCCATGGCCATGGCCGGAACTTAGTTTTTTTTTTAAAAAAAGTAAGGAGGAGGGGAGGCTTACCTTGGTCGAGAGGGGACACCGTCGGAGTGGGGGGAGCTGTTGCCGGGGGAGAGGACGGGGGGAGCCGGAGGAGCGGACGGCGGCGGTTAGGGTAAGAAGAGGAAGAAGAAGAGAAGCGGGGGAAGGGGGGGGGCGGCTCCACAGAGTTTATATAGGAGTGATTAGCGATGCAAATTTGCGTCGCTAATCACTTGCTATTTTTTAAAAAATTTATTATGGATTAGCGACGCAACAAAGCGTCGCTAATCCATCGCTAATTAGGCCTTTTTATTATTTTATACAAAACTTAGCGATGCAACTAATTGCATCGCTAATGAGTCGCTAATTTTGCGCCATTGCCCGACAAAAAAATTATTTTTATTTTCTAGGAAATTGCGTCGCTAATGCGTCGCAATATTTTTCTAATAGTTATAACTGATAAAAATTATATTTTTTAAAAATAATTGCGATGCATATATTACGTCGCAATATTTTTTTTAACTTTTTTTATTACTTTTATTTTTCTAAAAAACATTGCGACGCAATATATGCGTCGCAATATTAAAAATTGTTTTCTCTGGGAAAACTATTTTTATTTTCTAGGAAATTGCATCGCTAATGAGTCGCAATATTTTTTTAATAATTATAACTGATAAAAATTATATTTTCTGAAAATAATTATGATGCATATATTGCATCATAATATTTTTTTAATTTTTTTTATTACATTTATTTTTCTAAAAAATATTGCGATGCAATATATGCGTCACAATATTAAAAATTATTTTCTCTGAGAAAACTATTTTTATTTTCTAGGAAATTGCGTCGCTAATTCATCGCAATATTTTTTAAATAATTATATTTGATAAAAATTATATTTT
>UESW01004034.1:658035-732498 GCA_900491605.1 Calamus simplicifolius
TATCATTGTATATTTGCTCATTGGAGGAGCCTTTGTTTTGTAAAAATGATTATTGTTTGCTGGGTCAATCGGAGGATTGATTCAGTTGAGGCTGTTAGCCTTGTGCAAGCAGTTAGCTTGTGGTGTAAGGTTTTGTGCTGGTGAGCCTTGAAAACCAGCTGGGTTCGTTGTGCACCCGGAAAACAACAAGTTTGAGTTGTGAGCTTGCAAAACAACTCTGCTGTAATCAGATTATAGTGTGGACCCAAGTGATACTTGGGAGTGGACGTAGGTGTAGGTACACCGAACCACTATAAAATCTCTTGTGTTTGCCGTGATTGTCTCTTATCTCTATCTCTCTATTTGTGTATTCTTTTTTTGTGCAATCTAAGTTTTATTTCTTGGGGTTTATTTTCAAAAGAGTTTAAATTTTTAAAAACCCAATTCACCCCCCCTCTTGGGTTGCTATCTGGACCAACAATTGGTATCAGAGCTAGTGCTCATTTGATTTGATCTAACGATCAAGAGTCAAAGATCCACATGGCAACTCAAGCTGGTTCATCTTTTTCTGAAGGTCAATCTACAAATAGACCACCCTTGTTTAATGGTTAAACTATGGTTATTGGAAAGCTAGAATGAAAATTTTCATTCAAGCACTTGACTATGATCTATGGAGCATTATAGTCAATGGACCACACACACCCACTGCTAGAGTTAATGGCATGGAGATTCCTAAACCGAAAAGGAATGGGATGAACATGATAAAAATTGGCACAACTTAATGCCAAAGCCATGAATGTTTTATATGCTCATTAGATGCAAATGAATTCAATCGATATCTATTTGCATTTCTGCTAAGAAATCTGGGATAGACTTGAGGTTACCCATGAGGGAACAAATCAAGTCAAGGAATCCAAGATTAACATGCTAGTTCATAAATATGAATTGTTTAAATGGATGCATGTGAATCTATTACTGATATGTTTACAAGATTTACTGATATAGTTAATGGTTTAAAAAGTCTTGGTAAATCTTATGATAATTCTGATCTTGTGAGAAGGTTTTAGTTCTTTGCCTAGGACTTGGGAAGCTAAAGTGACTGCAATACAAGAGGCAAAGGATCTAAGTACCCTACCCCTGGAAGATTATGACTCATGAGCTTCAAATTAAGCAACATGTTGATGATGATGAGTCAAAGAAGAAGAGACTATGGCTCTTAAGATTTCTGAATATATGGAAGAGCCTCATGAATCTGAAGATGAAAGTGATGATGAGGACATGGCACTCATCACAAGAAAATTTAAAAGATTCATGAAGAAGAAGAAGTTTGAAAAGAAAAAGCCCTTTGCAAGAAAAGATGAGGACAAGGGCAAAGAAAAAGAAGTTATTTGTTTGAATGTAAGAAGCCGGGTCACTTTAAATCTGAATGCCCTCAACTAAAGAAAGGCACCCGAAATTCAAAAAGAAGGCAATGATGGCCACATGGAGTGATTCGGAAAGCTCAAGTTCCGAAGAGGAAGAAAAGAGTGAAATGGCCAATCTATGCTTCATGGCGGACAATGATGAGGTAAGTCCGAGTTTTCTTGATGACTTTACTTTCGATGAATTGCATAGTGCTTTTTATGAATTAATGGATGATTTTGCAAACTTAAGTTCAAAGAACAAAGATCTTGAAAAATCAAATGCAAAAACTATCTTAGAAAATGAAAAGCATGTTGTAGAAAGAACTTTTGATAAAGAAAATGAAAGCTTGAAAAATGAAGTTGATAGACTTAAACCTATAGTTGATAAATTTACTTTAAGCTCTATCAAACTTAATATGATTTTGGATAATCAAAAAGCTGTTTTTGATAAAGCTGGATTAGGATATAATCCACTTAAAAAGCAAAAATCTTTGAAAAATATTTTTGTACATGCTGAAAAATCATCAAATATTACTTGTTTTAAATGTAAAAAAAAGGACATAAATCTTATATGTGTAAATCTCACATAATAAAAGAAAGATGATTTGGGTTCCCAAAGGAACAATTTTATGCTCTAACCATGAAGGACCCAAGAAGGCTTGGGTACCTAAAATTAAGACATGAATGTTTTGCAGGAGTGTCTTGCAGCCAAAGACTGAAAAGAAAGTGGTACCTTGATAGTGGTTGCTCAAGACACATGACGGGTGACAAAGATCAATTCATCACCCTTGAATCAAAAAGAGGTGGAGTAGTTACTTTGGTGATAATGGTCAAGGCCAATCATGGGTATTGGTAAGATTCAAATAACTCCATCTACTCATATTGATAATGTTTTATGTTGATGGACTTAAACATAATTTAATAAGTATTAGCCAACTGTGTGATAAAGGTTTCAAAGTTTCCTTTGAAGCTTCTGTTTGCACTGTTACTAATCCCATTGATAATAGCATTATTCTTGTTGGTAAACGTTATGGCAATGTGTACTTAATTGATTTGAGTAATTTATCTCCAAGTAATCATTGCTTAGTTGCTAATAATGCTAAGATGAATGATTGGTTGGCTATGGCATCGTAGATTAGGTCATGCAAGCACACACCTAATTTCAAACTATTAAAATGGATTTAGTTAAAGGTATTCCTAGCTTAAATTTTGAAAATAATCGAATATGTGATGCATGTCAATTTGGAAAACAAACAAGAACTTCTTTCAAATCTAAAATATTGTTTCAACTTCTAGGCCACTAGAGCTACTACACATGGACCTTTTTGGACCTACTAGAACCACAAGTCTAGGAGGAAAGAAATATGGTCTAGTGATAGTATGATTACTCTAGATTCACTTGGGTAATGTTTTTGGCTCACAAAGATGAGACTTTCTCAATATTCCTGAAATTCTTAAGAAAGTCACAAATGAGAAAAACACTACCATAGTGTCTCTTAGAAGTGATCATGGAACTGAATTTGAAAATCACTTATTTGAAAAATTCTGTTTTGAAAATGGCATACATCATAATTTTCAGCACCTAGGACACCACAACAAAATGGAGTTGTAGAAAGAAAGAATAGGACTTTAGAAGACATGGCCCGTACCATGCTATGTGAAAGCCAACTTCCAAAATATTTTTGGGCGGAAGCTATAAACACAGCATGTTACATCCTAAATAGAGCCCTAATTAGACCATCCTTAAGAAAACTCCCTATGAACTTATGGATAATAGGAAACCAAATTTAAGTTATTTTCATGCATTTGGTTGTAAATGTTTTATTCATAATAATGGTAAAGGATAATCTTGGAAGTTTGATGCAAAGTCTGATGAAGGTATTTCCTAGGATATTCAACATCTAGTAAAGCATATAGAGTATTTAACAAGAAAACTTAGTTGTAGAAGAATCCATTCATATAGTTTTGATGAGTCTTTAGCATCAAGTTCAGAAAATTGATGATGAGGAAGATACAAACTTTGATTGAAAGAGATATTGAAAAATTAAATGTATCTTCAGATCAAGAACCTGAAGCTAAGGATGATGATCACCTAAGGATGATGGTATTGATACTGTCATAATGATAAGATCTACCTAGAGATTGGAGATATGCTTATGGTCATCCTAAGGAATTGATTATAGGTGATCCATCTCAAGGTGTAAGGACTAGATCATCAATGAGAAATATCAATAATCATCTTGCATTTGTATCTCAAATAGAACCTAAAACTATAGAAGAAGCTGAGATAGTTAATTGGATGTTAGCAATGCAAGAAGAATTAAATCAATTCACTAGAAATAATGTTTGGACCCTTAGTTGAAAGACCTAAAAATCATTCTATAGGATCTAAATGGGTTTTTAGAAATAAATTAGATGAAAATGGCATAGTAATTAGAAACAAAGCTAGATTAGTTGCAAAAGGATATAATCAAGAAGAAGGTATTGATTTTGATGAAACCTTTGCACCTGTAGCTAGATTAGAAGCCATTAGGCTACTACTTGCATTTGCATGTCATATGAATTTCAACTTATTTCAAATGGATGTTAAAAGTGCATTTTTAAATGGTTTTATAAATGAAGAAGTTTATGTTGAACAACCACCTGGTTTTGAAGATCATGAATTTCAAATCACGTTTTTAAATTGCACAAAGCACTTTATGGTTTAAACAAGCACCTAGAGCTTGGTATGATAGATTAAGTAAATTTTTAATTGAAAATGATTTTAGAGGAAATGTTGATAAAACTTTTTTTAAAAAGAAAAGAAAAGGATTTATTAATAGTACAAATATATGTTGATGACATTATATTTGGTGCTACTAACAATCTCCTTTGTCAAGAATTTGCTAAGTTAATGCAGGGAGAATTCGAGATGAGCATGATGGGAGAACTCAACTTCTTCCTTGGACTTCAAATCAAACAAGAGAAAGAGGAATTTTCATCAACCAAACAAAGTACACAAAGGAAATACTCAAGAAGTTTGGTATGGAATCAATGCTAAACCCCTTGGAACACCAATGAGTCCTTCATGCAAGCTGGACAAAGATGAAGAAGGTAAGAAAGTAGATCAGAAGTATTATCGAGGTATGATCGGATCCTTCTTTACTTAACTGCAAGTAGACCAGATATCATGTTTTCTGTTTGTTATGTGCTAGATTTCAATCTAACCTAAAGAATCACATTTAATTGCTGTTAAAAGAATCTTTAGATACTTAAATGGAACTAAAAATGTAGGATTATGGTATTCTAGAGACTCAACATTAAATTGATTGCATATTCTGATTCTGATTATGCTGGATGTAAATTAGATAGAAAAAGTACAAGTGGTGCATGCCAATTTTAGGAAGTAACTTAATCTCTTGGTTTAGCAAAAAGCAAAATTCGGTTGCATTATCACTGCTGAAGCAGAATATGTTGCAGCTGGAAGTTGCTGTGCTCAAATCCTTTGGATTAAGCGACAACTTGAAGATTATGGTATCACACTTGATAAAACCTATTAGATGTGATAATACTAGTGCAATCAATCTAACTAAAAATCCAATTCAACATTCAAGAACTAAACACATTGAAATTAGATATCACTTTATAAGAGAACATGTAGCTAATAATGAAATTTGTCTTGATTATGTTAATACTGAAGATCAATTAGCTGATATTTTACCAAACCTTTGAGTGAGGAGAGATTTTGTTATCTTAGAGGAGAATTAGGAGTTTGTGATCCTTTAGAATGATTTTCTGAAACTCTTAAGGACAACAACTATCTAGACTTCATTAATTTCTTGAAAATCCTCTATGTCCAATAAGGAAATTTATCTAGAAATTTGATTCATTGTTTCCCCAATTGTTAAGGAACACTTATCTAGAGTTTGATGATTAATTTGATCAGTTTCAGATCCTTGAAATTCAATTTTTTCTGAAACTATTGTGGAGTCGACACCTGCAGTTTGTGGAGTCGACACCTTCTTATTTTGATGTTCTGTCTGGGGCAATTAGAGCCGAGAGCCGACTCTAATTCGGGCGCTGACAGATTTTCTGGTTCGGAGCCGACACCTCGTTTTCGGGAGTCGACTCTAAGTGGAACTAGGTCAAAATAAAAAGGCGGAGTCGACCCCAAACGACCCTATCGTCTCCTAAACCTTTCCAAAACCGATTCCAAACCCTCCAAACCCTCAAATCCTCAATTACTCATTCCAATCGAATCCATGGCTCCCAAAAGGCGTGCTATCATTGGTGGTTCGACCGTTCCCACGAAGCGCGTTCATTCGGAGGCAACCCGTCATCTTCTTCATCTGCCACTCAAGATGACTCTCCACCCTCACCATCTTCTCCACGGGTAGACCAATTAGCGGGTAAGGCCATTACAACCGGAAGAAAAGTTGATTTTGATTTCTTTTTTCGGAGGGCTTTGCTATTGGGCGATTGTTGAAGGAAATGGGATGGGAGAAAGTTTGCTCTTTGGATATTCCTACCCTGCCCTAGTGAGAGAGTTTTATAATGATTTATGTAGAGGAGAGGGAGGTTTAGTGAGTTTTGTAAGAGGAACAAAGTATCATCACAGCCGAATCTTGGAAATTTATTGGAAATGCCTACTTTGGACTTAGTTGAATATCAACATGATGATAGAGGAGGTGCCCTATCAAGGATGTTAGGGAGAGAAGTTCTGAGTTTGAAGAAATCTTGGCAAATCAACTTAATTTGGAACTCAGATTACTTCACAATATTTGTGGAAGAATCTTTTTCCTAAAATCGGAAGGTTTGAATATGTCTCGGAGCGAGACATCTTGTTGATGGACTGTATCTCACTGGAAGACCTGTTAATCTTGCTGGAATGATGATTGGCTATATGGCAGAGGCAGCAACTAAGAAGAGATCAACACTTGCCATATGGTATGGTTCTGACCTTAGTTTTTAGAAGCCAAGGTGTGCTAATAATGGACAATGAGCCACTAAGAAAATTAAGGCATACTGATTACTAGTGTCTCTACAATTCACCGATGGGCTTCAGAAAAGAAATGAATTTGGATAAAAAGAGGACAAGAGACCAGAGCAGAGGAAGTTAGAGTTGAGGAGGCCAGAGGAGAGGATATTCCTGGACCATCTACTGCTGGACCTTCAGAGGCTGGACCGAGCACTCATCCTTACCTCCACATCAGTCAGCTTGGCATCTGGAAGATTTTCTGAGGAGCAAATTGGTCAGCTCAGAGCCCTACTGACTGAGCATGATTCGGAAATGAGAAGTAAAATGAAATTGATATTCAAGCTTGACATGATTTTCTACTTTGGATAAATTCCGTGAATCCATGCATCTGATCTTCAAAAGATTTTTGAAAGGATGGAAGGCATTGCAGATGGTCAAGAGTCTATCTTCATGCTACTGGTCAACTGAAGAAAGATATTGACCTTGCCGTCTCTCAAATTGAAGCTTGTCTTGAAAGTTTAAGAAGACCAAAAAGATGATGTTATGGAAATGATTGGACATTTAAAGAAAATTGTTTACAAGCATGTTTGATTTTGATATTCATCCTAGTTTGTATCTTAGGATTTCTAGCTTTCTTTACTTTGATAGCTTGTATCTAGGAATTTTGGTTTACTTGAATATACTTGAATATGTTACTTTACTGTGAATGTACTTGAATTGACACATGTAATGAATCTTGCATTGAAATACAATTATCCTTTTATTGCAAATTTATCTATGACCAATTACCATCTCTATGATTGAATGAACCAACACCCTCGCTCTGATAACCTTCTTTATTGTTTTTAAATTCACCTTATTGCTGATAACAAAAAAGGGGGAGAGATAATTGTATATGCATAAAGAAATAAGAATGGAAGAATATAAGATTAAAGGAATATAAGAAATCAATTTAAAAAAGGGAGAGAAATTTTGAGATTTATAAATTCTAATCAATTTGTAAAAAAGATCAATTCAGTTTATCTACATAGCATAGGGGGAGTTATTCAATGCAGGGGGAGCTTAATAATTTTCTATGTTAAATCATCTTGATTGATGTTTATAATAGAACTCAAGTATGTTTTTAAAGTTCATTTTGAAATTGGCATCAAATTCTCTATTAGAAGTTTTAAAGCTTTAACAATGTCTATAATTCTCAATTCAAATGAATTTTTAATGCATATACTCAAAGTTTTTGTCATCATCAAAAAGGGGGAGATTGTTGACCCAATTGATTGATTTTGATGATTAACAAAACTATTTGAGTATAACATTTGAAGTTACTAATGATTTTGATTAAGTTTTTCAGTTTATATATGATTTATTAATCAAAATCATAAGACAAATCAAGTTCTGTTCGAATCTAATGTCAAGGTAAGATTGCAGACATTAGAGTCGACACATGGAATCGCAGAGTCGACTCCGAAAATGGCACGGACTTAGAGTCGACTCCACTGTTAGAGCCGACTCCAACAGAAAAGACAGAACGATGGTTTTTCTGGCCACGACTTAGAGTCGACTCCGGACTGTTAGAGTCGACTCCAGAAGATTTTTATGTCGACCCCAGAAAAGTCAGAGACGACTCCAGTTCAAGCGATTTGGGGATTTTCGATTTAGAGCCGACTCCAGAAAAGTTAGAGCCGACTCCAGAATGTCAGACGCGCTCCAGAACTGTCAGAACGACTCTAAACTTTACTTTTATCTTTTTAATCCCAACGGCTATTGCTATTTTGGATCTAATCCTTCTTACACTTGTTTCTAACGGATAGTTTTAAACTATTTATGGATTAAACTGATCTATAAGAAGAGGGTTTGCTGCATCCGAAAATGAGAGAGACAAAAAGAAAGAATAGAGAAAAATCTTAGAAACCATCAGAAAATCAAAAGAGAAAGAGGGAAAATTCGAGAGGAAAGATCATACTGATTCCCCAAAAGAAAAGAAGAGATTCCAAGCTTTCATACTTCATTTTGAAGAAATCTCAAGAAAAGAAGCAAGCCCTAGTTTTCTGATCTTCGGAGCTTCAAGAGCATTCTAAAGGAAGATCCACCCAAGAGAAGAGAAGAAGCAAGCCACCAAGATCTGCAAATCAGGCTTTGATTCCTATCTCTTTATTTCGTTCTATCATTGTATATTTGCTCATTGGAGGAGCCTTTGTTTTGTAAAAATGATTATTGTTTGCTGGGTCAATCGGAGGATTGATTCCATTGAGGCTGTTACCTTGTGCAAGCAGTTTGCTTGTGTGTAAGGTTTTGTGCTGGTGAGCCTTGAAAACCAGCTGGGTTCGTTGTGCACCCGGAAAACAACAAGTTTGAGTTGTGAGCTTGCAAAACAACTCTGCTGTAATCAGATTGATTATAGTGTGGACCCAAGAGATACTTGGGAGTGGACGTAGGTGTAGGTACACCGAACCACTATAAAATCTCTTGTGTTTGCCGTGATTGTCTCATTATCTTTAATTCTCTATTTGTGCATATTCTGTTTTAATTTGTGCGAATCTAAGTTTTTATTTCCGCTGGGGTTTATTTTCAAAAGAGTTTAAATTTTTGAAAAACCCAATTCACCGCCCCTCTTGGGATGCTATCTGGACCAACACGTCGCTAATGCGTCGCAATATTTTTTAAATAATTATAACTGATAAAAATTATATTTTCTAAAAATAATTGCGATGCAAATATTGCATCACAATATTTTATTTTGAAATTTTTTACAACATTTTTTTTCTAAAAATCATTGCGACGACCGACTCGTACCGTTGCGATCGATTCGATCGGCGACGATCCGACGATTACGATCGATCGAAGCCATGATCGACCCTGGTCGGCGACGACCGATCTCGGATCGTCGCGATCGATCCGATCGGCGATGATTCGACGGTTGTGATTGATCAAAGCCATGATCGATCTCGGTCGGTGACGATGGATCTCGGACCATCGCGATCGATCCGATCGGCGATGATCCGACGGTTGCGATCGATCGAAGCCATGATCGATTCCGGTCGGTGACGACCGATCTCGGACCATTGCGATCGATCCGATCGGCGAAAATCTGATGGTTGCGATCGATCGAAGCCATGATCGATCTCGGTCGGGGACGACCGATCTCGGACCGTTGCGATCGATCCGATCGGCGATGATCTGACGGTTGCGTCGATCGAAGCTATGATCGATCCCGGTCGGCGATGACGGATCTCGGACCGTCACGATCGATCCAATCGGTGACGATCCGACATTTGCGATCGATCGAAGCCATGATCGATCTCGGTCGGCGATGACCGATCTCGGACCATTGCGATCGATCCGATTGACGAAAATCTGATGGTTGCAATCGATCGAAGCCATGATCGATCCCGGTCGGCGATGACCGATCTCGGACCGTTGCGATTGATCCGATTGGCGAAAATCCAACGGTTGCGATCGATCGAAGCCATGATCGATCCCAATCGAGGACGACCAATCTCGGACCGTTGCGATTGATCCGATCGGCGACGATCCGACGATTGCGATCGATCGAAGCCATGATCGATCCCGATCGAGGATGACCGATCTTGGACCGTTGCAATCGATCCGATCAGCGATGATCCGATGGTTGTGATCGATCGAAGCCATGATCGATCCCGGTCGGCGACAACTGATCTCGGATCGTCATGATCGATCCGATCGGTGACGATCAGTCGGTTACGATCGATTGAAGCCATGATCGATCTCGGTCTGCAACGACGGATCTCGGACCGTCGCGATCGATTCGATCGGCGATGATCCGATGGTTGTGATCGATCGAAGCCATGATCGATCCCGGTTGGCGACGACTGATATTGGACCGTTGCGATCGATCCGATCGGCGAACATCCGGCGGTTGCGATCGATTGAAGCCATGATTGATCTCGATCGGGGACGACCGATCTCTGACCGTTGCGATCGATCAGATCGGCGACGATCCGACGGCTGCAATCGATCGAAGCCATGATCGATCTCGGTCGGCGACGACCGATCTCGGATCATCGCGATCGATCTGATCGGCGACGATCCGACGGTTGCGATCGATCGAAGCCATGATCGATCCTGGTCGGCAATGACGGATCTCGGACCGTCGCGATCGATCCGATCGGCAACGATCCGACGGTTGCGATCAATCGAAGCCATGATCAATCCCGGTCGGCAACGACCGATCTCGAACCGTTGCGATCGATCCGATCGACGAAAATTCGATGGTTGCGATCGATCGAAGCCATGATCGATCTCGATCGGCGACGACCGATCTCAAACCGTTGCGATCGATCTGATCGACGACGATCCGACGGTTGCGATCGATCGAAGCCATGATCGATCCCGATCGGCGACGACCTATCTTGGACCGTCGCGATCGATCCGATCAGTGACGATCCGACAGTTGCGATCGATCGAAGCTATGATCGATCCCAATCGGGGATGACCGATCTCGGCTGCTGGGCAGGGGGAGGAGAGGAGAGGTGTTGCGGTTGTGGCGACAGTGGCGGCGGCGGTGGGGGAGGGGACGAAAGGGAAGGGAACCTGGTGTTTAGAAGTGTAAGGCTGTGGCAATTGGGAGGAGAGAGGCAGAGGGCAAGAGGTTCGTCGTCTTGGTTCTCGTTGTGCTTCCTCTTTCGGTTTGTTTTGTCCATGATGGCTCTTCAAGAGAATGAACAGCAAACAAGACACAACCGGAAATAACGAAGAGTAATTAGCGTTAAGGTTAGGGTTCAAGAGGCTTGGAGGAGGAGGAGGATGATGATTAGCGTTCTTGAAAGAGGGAGTAACAAGAGAGAAAACGGAAAGATTTGTGTTCTTGAAAGAGAAGGAAATAAGAGGAAAGATCTTGGACCATCGCGATGGATCCGATCGGCGACGATCCAATGGTTGCGATCGATCGAAGCCATGATCGATCCCGGTCGGTGATGACCGATCTCAGACCGTTGCGATCGATCCGATTGGCGACGATCCGACGGTTGTGATCGATCGAAGCCATGATCGATCCCGGTCGGCGATGATCGATTTTGGACCGTCGCGATCAATCCAATCGGCGACGATCCGATGGTTGCGATCGATCGAAGCCATGATCGATCCCGGTCGGCGATGACCGATCTCGACCATCGCGATCGATCCGATCGGTGTCGACCCGACGGTTGTGATCAATCGAAGCCATGATCGATCTCGATCGGCGACGACCGATCTCGGACCGTTGTGATCGATCCGATCGGCGATGATCCAATGGTTGCGATCGATTGAAGCCAGTAGACCAAGACAGTTTCACGGGCACAGTGCCGCGGCCCTTCCGCTTCGCTTCTAGATGGTGCTTGGCTGCTCGTAGTCCCGTTTGGAAAACTTTAAAAGGGTGGGGGGAGCGTGAGTCGCGAAGAGAGCAAGGGGAGAGACGCCGAGAGCTCGCCGTGGAGGAGGGCTTCTTTTCCTCGTTCCCCAAAAGCCTAATACTAGGGTTTCTCGGGAAACTGATCCCTCTACCTCCATCTCATCCATGTAAGGGGGCGACGGCGAGCTTTTCCTAGGGTTTCTAGAGAGAGATCTTTCTTGTTGTCGGCGTGTTTCGTCTTGTTCGTGTTGCCGCTCCTGAGTGATCGATCAGAGCTAAGGATACTAGGGTTTGAAGTTTGTCTTAGACGTAGTTTCTAAAGGTTTGTTGTCTACCTTTCTAGGGCTTTTTTTACCCCCCGTTTTGGATCGTTTCTTTATTCTTTTTGGCCCCTGTTTATCTGTTTGGATCGAAGTCTTTCTTTAGATGCTAGTCATTTAACTTTCGTTCTTCTTGTATCTTATCTCGCTCCAGTTCTCATATGATTAGAGTTTAACACACACGCACACACACACACACACATATATATATATATATATTAAAAAGAATTCAGATTTTCTTAAACAATATTTTTATTTCATAATTCTTTTAAATATTTTTATAATTTTTTTTAAAAAATATTGCTACGCAATACTTACGTCGCTAAATAAAAAATTATTTTTATTAATTTACTGTTTTATTGCGTCGCTATTGCGTCGCTATTAACATAATTAATTTTAAAAAAAACATTGCGATGCACAGGTTTGCATCGCAATTTTTTTATTTTATAATTATATTTTATAAAAATTAATTTATTTAAAATAATTGCGACGCAACTAGTGCGTCGCTAAAAATAATTTTTTTAATTTTTGGTTTATTGCATCGCTAATGCGTCGCTATTAACATAATTAATTTTTTTAAAAACATTGCGACGCATAGGGTTGCGTCGCAATTTTTATTTCATAATTATATTTTAAAATTTAATTTTATTTAAAATAATTGCGACGCAGTTAGTGCATCGCTAAATTAAAATAATTTTTCTAATTTTTTGGTTTAATGTGTCGCTATTTAACATAGTTAATTTTTTTTAAAAACATTGCGATGCACTGAGTTGCATGGCAATATTTTTTCTCATATTTATATTTTATAAAAAATTAATTTTATTTAAATTATTTTGCGATACAATTGGTGCGTCGCTAAATTAAAAATAATTTTTCTAATTTTCTGGTTTATTGCATCGCTAATGCGTCGCTATTTAACATAATTAATTTTTAAAAAAACATTGCAACGCACTGAGTTGCGTCGCAATATTTTTTTCTATATTTATATTTTATAAAAAATTAATTTAAAAATATTGCGATGCATTATTTGTGTTGCTAAATAAAAAAATTAATTTTTTTTCTGATTTATTGAATCGCTAATGCATCGCAAAGTGGTCGTAATTTAGCGACGCATAATTGCGTCGCTAAATTTGCATCACTATTTCACTATTTTCTGACCACTCCACCACCATCCCGTTCTCCCCCTCCTCCAACTCGACACCTAATTCCCCTCTGTACTCCTTCCGCACCACCCACAGGTAAGGCCTCCCGCTCGCTCTTGGCCCCCAAAAAAACAGCTCTTCCAGCTGGTGCTTCTTTAACACCGAAATGCTTCCGAACGTCGACACGAAGACAACCGACCTCTCCGCCTTCGAGTCTAACCACTATCCCCTGCTATCCGGTTTGTAAAGACCGCCATCGGAGACGGTGCCTTCTGAATCCTTGCCATCTAAGGAATGGGACCACTGTCCCTATGACGATGAGTTCAGTGGTCTTGATCGCATCCTTCTCTAATGCGTCGAAGGTGTTCATCAGAATTCTTGGATTTGAGATCTTCTCTTCCCGATCCAGTGTTTCAAACATCTCTCTGAAAGCAGAAAGGATTGAATCATCGGATTTGGCGATCGTGAAGAGCGATGGGAGGTCACCGATTTGGAGCGGCGGCAACCCTGGAAAATTTACAGTGAACGATGATGGGTCGTGACTGTGGGAGGTGATGAGCCCGTTGTAGTCATGGAAGTAGTGATAGTAGCTGGCGAAAACAGTAGCAGGCTGGACCCAGTAGGTGGCAGAGGGGACGCCATGATCACGTGCCACATCGACAGCCCACGACAGGAGGATGGTGTAGAATATGCAAGACACGGGGCGTCCACGTGCGGCGAGGTCGTCCCCAAGGGCGGCTAAAGATCTGGATCCGAGCTTCTCAAGTGCAGGTGCTGTCCCACCCGTCGGTTGGGTGCTTCGTCACCCACTGCGGATGGAACTCGTCATTGGAGAGCATGGTGTGTGGGGTGCCGACGGTTGGGGTGCCGCTGTTTATGGACCAAGGGATCAATGCGAGACTGGCAGAGTTTTGGGGGACGGGGGTGAGGGGTGGGCTAATTGAAGAAATTTTATATCATAATCAAAAGTTGAATTTTATTCATTCAATGATACAAATTATATATAGGAATATAAGGACCAATTAGGATCAACTAAATATAAATATAATCAAGCAAAATCAATTAAATATTAATCAAGCAAATATGATCAATTAAGCACCTAAATATGGTACGAACATTTGTATACAATAAGAGAATATATAAAAATATATAGTATCCTAATACGCCCCTTCAAATTGGAACTTGGAGGTCACAAATGCCCAACTTGTGCAATAAACTGAAGAAATGATCTCGACCTAGAGCTTTGATAAATATATCTGTTAGTTGAGTGGAAGAAGGCACATGAGCAGTGACAATTTGGTGAGATTGAATTCGTTCATGCACAAAATGATAATCGATCTTAATGTGCTTTATGCGTTCATAAAAAACAGGATTGGTGGCAATATGAAGAGCGGCTTGATTGTCACAACGAAGAACCATTGGTTGATAATATAAAATCTAAAAATCTTGAAACAATGTTTTCAATCAAGTAAGTTCACTCACAGTGGAAGCCATAGCATGGTATTCCACTTTAGCAGAAGAGCGAGACACAGTTGTTTGTTTCTTAAATTTTCAGAAGATAGAGGAATCACCAAGAAAGATAATAAACCAGTGGTGGAGCATCTAGTCATAGGACATCCTATCCAATCAGCATCACAATAAGCATTAAGTTGAAAGGAGCTTGAAGAAGAAAGAAGTATATCTTAACCAAGTGAAGATTTTATGTAGTGGAGCACACATAGCAGCATCAAAATGCGATTGCTTAGGATTCTGCATGAACTGAGACAGAATGCTCACATTATAATAAATATCGGGTCTAGTACGATTCTAAGATAAAGCAAACGTCCAACAAGATGTCGATATTGTAAGGGATCATTGAATGGAGAATCAATATTAGAAGAAAGATTATGTTGTTGCTCCTTTGAAAAACCACAAGGACGAGTACCAAGCATATAAGCTTGCATCAGTTAAAATGTCTAGAGCATATTTATGTTGACTGAGAATAAGATCATTTGCTGTATGTGCCACTTCAATACCAAGAAAGTACTTTAAGGGACTAAGATCCTTAATAGAGAAGTGGTGAGAAGATAAAGTTTCAAGGCATCAATACGAGCAGGATCGTTATCGATGATAATGATATCATCCACGTAAATCAAAACAGCCACAAAACTGCCACCCTTTGAAGAAGTAAAGAAAGAACTATTAGCATGAGATTGCAAAAAACCAATAGATTTGAGAGAAGTTGTGAACTTTTCGAACCAATTTGTTGAGCTTGTTTGAGACCATAAATTGACTTGTGAAGAAGACAAACTCGTGTATCAACTTTATGAGAATAGCCTTGTGGGCATTTCATGTATACCTTCTCGTGTAAGTTTTCTTGCAAAAAGGTATTATTGACATCAAGTTGATGAAGATTCCAATGATTAATAGATGCAATAGTCAGTATAACTCTTACAGTAACCAATTTAGTAACTGGGGCAAATGTCTTATGATAATTGAGACCTTCAATTTGAGTGAAGCCTTTAGCAACTAATCGTGCCTTATAATATTCAATAGTACCATCAGGTCGATATTTGATTTTGTATACCCACTTGGAATCAATTACTCACTTTCCAGCTGATAGAAGAACAAGAGTCCAAGTTTGGTTTCTTTCAAGAGCAGCAATTTTAGCTTTCATGGCTTGTCTCTATTGTTCATGCTTAATAGCTTGAGAAAAGGTAGTAAGTTCTTCATGGGATGTAATGGCTGCAAGAGAAGCTAAATGTTTGGGAGAAAAAGAAGAATATGAAACAAAGTTGGAAAGTGGATGAGAAGTATCTGAGTTAGCTGAATGAATACAGGCTTACGTGGGATCAAGCGACGAAGGTATAGTGCAAACATAATCCTAAAATTGAAGCGGAGCATGACGAGCACGAAGTGGTCGGGATAAAGGTGGGCTTGAAGGAGTAGGTGTGGTTTCAGAAATATGATCTGAATTAGCATCTGGTGATTCAGGACTTGGGAACGAGACAGGAAGTGATGACACAGCAGGATTAGTGTCTTGTAAAGACAAAGTTGAAGGATTACATGATGATGGCTCAAGAGTAGTAAGTGATAGCTCAAGTGGGTAAATGACGTGATCGGAATCAGTACAAGCAAGAGCAATTGGAATAGAGGGATTTTGTTTTTGTGCAAGTGAGTAAGAAAAAACATCTTCATAGAAAATGATATCCCTTGAAGTAAATATTTGGTGGGTAGTAAGGTCAAAGACTCTATACCCCTTTTGACCATGAGGATAACCAACAAAAATGCATTTGGTTGCATAAGAATCAAACTTGGCTCAAGATAAGGAGTGGTTATGAGCATAATAGAGACATCCAAAAACCTTCAAGTAATGGTAAGATAGTGATTTTCCAAATAATACTTCATGAGGAGTACAATGAGAAAGTAAAGGTGTAGGAGTTATATTGATTAAGAAGGCTATTGTAAGGATACACTTACCCCAGAAATTGATAGGTAATTGGGTGATTTGTGGGCCAAGGAAGGGTGATCAACTCCCCACCTTATCTTGATTAAGGGTTTGTGCCCTTAAAGTTAATTATGAAAATACTGTGCAACAAGCAAATGTCCCGCTCTTGAAATTATCAAACAAAATTAATCTAATTATTTTTTTTAAAGATTTTTGTGATTAAGTTTCTAATTTCCTAATAAATTATGAGATGTTAATGGAAAAATTTTGAGTTTCACAAAAAATAAATTTACCTAAGTCAATCTAAGCATATAAATAAAATATTTTATTTTTATTTTTTGTTATACTTTATTTTTATTTATTTATTTATTACTATTATTACTTTATTTTCTTAAATTAATTATCTTTTATGGAAAGTGTCTTAGGGTTTTATTTCATGTTCTTTTAAGGTAAGTTAATTAAAAGAAAAGGTTGATTAGGTTAAAAGTGGATTTGTGACAAGAAGAAAAGTAATTTTTTTTATGGTAAAAAGAAAATAAGAAAATCTAACAATTAAGGTAACTATAAAAAAAAATAATAAGCTAAAGAGAGCAATAACTATTCAACAAAAAAGAAATTTTTTTTACTCTTTTCTTTTATATAGAAGCAAGAATAATAATGAAATAAAAAAAAATTAAAAATAAGAATAAAATAAGAAAAAATTTGTAATATTTTTTTTGTGAAGTAATCGTGCCTGGATCCCCGGCAACTGCGCCAAAATTCGATTGCTGTAGTTGGCGGTCAAAAATAAAACCTACTCACTACTATAGCTAGTGGTGAATCGGGATCGTATCCTCAGGGATCAAGGGCAATTATTTATGAAAGAGAAAAAAAAATTATCTATAGAGGATTATATTAAGAATAGTGGTTATTAAAAGATAAAACTAATTAATTAACAAAATTCAATAGCAGAAGAAGCAACCCAGGAATCCGAATCCACCATGTAAACAGGTTTTATCTTCTTTTTTAATGTTGCAATAATAATAAGTTTTATAAATTTAAAATTAGAATAATTTATCTCTTGTTAGGCACAGACCGTATCAGGAGATCACGGCACGTTCGCTTAGAACATAAACTATTTAATAATTGCAAGGTTAAGGATCAATCTATCATACTACGATCTGTCTCTCTTAGGCATGTACCATATCCTGATATCATGGTACATCAATAGAGAGTACAGGCTGTGTATGCCAGATCAGAACCAATCAGAAAAATAACTCAAAAGATATAATAAAGAAGAGCATAATTTTTATTGCATAGAAATTAAGAACAAAAAGAAAGATAAAACCTGATTACAGGCTTCATCATCATCCAAGTTGAAAGAATCTAGCCACGCATTGCTGCTACCAGCATCCTCTTCCAGGATTAAATACAATAATCTAAATAAAAGAAGAATAAAAAGAGCTTTGTAGAAACTCCTCCCAAATACTGCTTGAGGTTCTTCTTTATAGAGCTCGTCTAGGGTTTCCTTCTAGTCAAAGTTGGAGTCAATCGGGCGCTCAAGATCGTTCAGATATTGTGAGAAAATTTCTCAGCCATCTGTTCAACATCACCTACCTTAGTTTGCATTAAGATCATGCGAAATCATCTCTTTCTTCCTTTTTGGGTAAACCAAATCCTGATTTGAGTGCGGTCTGCATCGTTGGACTCAAAAATCGAGCTCTTTCCATCTATAGGCTCCTTTTCTGCAAACATCCATAAAAAGTATTAATTTTTAATAAATTTAAAGTAATTAATATTTATTTTAATAGTTAAATTGAGATAATAAATAGACTTATCACACTTGGAATCGTAAGGCACGAGCAACTTCAAGCAAGTGATGATGTTTGCGTTCGACTACACCATTTTGCTGTGGTGTATCAGTACAAGAGGTTTGGTGCAAGATTCCTTGTGAATAAAAATTATTGCATAGGGCCTGATATGAATTCTTTTCCATTGTCACTATGAACTTGTCAAACATTAGTATTAAATTGTCTTTTCACCATTTGACAAAAATTGACTAAATAGTTATATGCATGCGATTTGTATTTCATCAAATAAACCCAAGTGCACCTACTACAATCATCAGCAATTGTTAAGAAATATTGACAACCAGAATGAGAAGGAGTTGAATATGGACCCCAAATGTCATAATGAATAAGAAAAAATATTTGATTACTTCTCTTTTGGCTAATAGGAAAGGATAATCTAGTTTGTTTGGAACGATGACAAATATCACAATTATGTTTATTAATAGAAGAAGAACATGACAAACTGATGATTTTTGATAGATGACTAATGGAGACATGACCGAATCGCTTATGCCATAAGTCCAAGGAATCACTCGTCACTTGAGATGCCATCGCCTTTTTCTAAAAGTCACAGTAATAGATCCCATTACACAAATTACCCATTCCAATTAGCCTCCTCATGGAAAGATCCTAAAAAACACAAAAAGTGAAAAAGAAATATGACAACACATTGAAATTGTTCAATTAGTTTACTAACAGACAAAAGATTGCAAGTAAATTGAGGCACGCAAAGAACTTTATCAAGAGTAATGTCTTTGGACAATTGAGTTTGTCCTATATGTGTGACTTGTATGGATGAGCCATTAGGAATTTGAACAGGTATAGAATGAGGAATTCTATTAACTAATGTAGATACAAAAGGTGTCATGTGGTCTGTTGCACCATTATCAATGATCTAAGGTGAAGTAGAAGATATGGTCTTATCAGCAAAATTAGCAGAGTGAGGAGTTAGATCACTGCCAAGAAGAACCATGAGTTGGTTATATTGTTCAATTGTTAAGCCATGAACTGGAGATTGATTGACAGAAGATGCTATGGACAATGGTTCATGTGAAGCATTTGCCACAAAAGGATTTTCATGATTCTGTGTATGTGATGATTCAACCTTCAAGCGAGACTTGTTTGTCTTCCAATTGGAAGGATATCTCATGAGTTTGAAGTACTTTTCTCTTGTATGTCCCATCTTGTCACAATATGAACAATGATCCTTGGTACGTGATTCAGTTTTGCCATGAGTTGTTATCTTGACTGCTAGAGTCGTCGTCTCAATAACTGGTACTCGAGAAGAGGTGAGAGCAAGTTGCTTTTCTTTTGTAGTGACCATAGCATAAATTTTACTCAATGAAGGCAAGGGCTCCATATTTAAAATTTGAGATCTTATAGTAGAAAAGCTATCATTGAGACCTATAAGGAATTAATGTACCTTTTCTATCTCTCGACTTACAATAAGGTTCTTGGCTGCTCTACATGTACAACCACAAGTGCATTTTGGGGCTAGATCATAAACTTGTAATGCATCCCCTAAAGCTTTGAGCTTTGTGTAATAGGCTACAACTGATGTTGTTTCCTAATTGACGATGACTAAATCCCATTTGAGCTCATGAACTCATGGTGCATTATCTTGTGAAAACCTTTCTTCAAGATTCATTCAAATTTTGTGAGCACTATCTGCATAGGCTATACTATCATGTGAATCTTTAGCCAAGGTGTTAAAGATCCAAGATATTACCATAGAATTACACTTGGTCCACATATGATATTCAGCAGCATCCAGGCTTGGCTTTGGGAGTGACCCATCGACAAAACTCATCTTATTCTTGGCATAAAGAGCATTTTGCAGCACTCTCCTCCATATATGATAATTGTCTCCATCTAAAAAATTTGAAAAAAACTCTTTCAAATCATCACTTGGATGAAGATAATATGGAGATTCTGAGTCAACAAGTTTGTTACCTCCCTCCAAAATCCCACCTTTGACCTTTGAAGAAATAGAACTTGTATTATTAGCCATGGCTAAACAAAAATTAGCAAAGCTTTGCCTTTAGAATGAACCTTGCTCTGATACTATGAAGAATTTATATCAGAATCAAAAGGTGAATTTTATTCATTGAATGATGCAAACCATATATAGGATTACAAGGATCAATTAGGATCAACTAAATATGGAATTCAATCAAGCAAAATCAACTAGATATGACATACAATCAAGCAAATACGATCAACACCTAAATATGGTATGAACATTTATATACAATCAAGAATATATAAAAATATATAGTTTCCTAATACTAATCAAAGAGGGAGTGCTAGAACGGATGGAGCTGAGGAGGTGTTTGGAGGTGGTGGTGGGAGAGGGAGAGAGAGGGGAGATCAGGAGAAAGGAAAAGATGTGGAGGGACACAGCACGGGAGGCAGTTTGTGAGGTGGATCGTTGGTGCGGGTACCAGGATCAAGCAGAGGATTCTTAACCCTTTGTGGATATCTGATTAGATATGATTCAAGTCTTGAGTTGGAAAATAAAGTTTAGTTTATTTTAAGTCCCGTCCAGTTCATTTATTCTAAATTGAGTCCTATCCAGTTCAGTTTATTTTAATGTGAGTCATAGTAAGTTCATCAGCTTATAAGAGGAGACATCAGTATTGGAGCAGAAGATAAGGCCATCACAGTCAAACAGAGCAGCTGCTAAATTCAAGTTGGTGCCACACCTACTTCAAACAGCCCACATGCCAACCGATGCCAATTTCATGCCAAATCAAGCTGCCGCCAATTGCATCGACCGCTTTTCAAGATCACGTTCCTCATCTAGACGTTGCAGATTTCATGCCAAATTAAGCTGCCGTGATTGCATCTCAATCATATCTAGAAGATCACCTGCCTCATCTGGACGCCACAAATTTTATGCCGAATCTAGCTGCTGCTGATTGCATCTAGAAGATTACCTTCCTTATCTGAACGCTACAGATTTCATGTCAAATTTAACTAGGGCATCTTTTTTTCTCTCTTTCCATATATATTTTCTTAGACCCAAGTCTTTTGCTTATAAAAGAGACCCTCTTGTATGAATGATGTATCTTTTATTATTAATCAATCAATCCAAGTTTTGAGTTATTGTGATTTTGTTAGTTGGTTCTCTGTTGCTCATGTTTTCCTCCTGCGCGTGCCAACATCCCAAGTCTCTAGAGAAACTTGGCCGCCCTCTCCTTTTCTCTACTCCTTCCTTATCTCCTTGCCTCTATTCTAAATTTTTCTATGATTCTTTAACCCTTGTATGGTGATCTTGCTGATCCCTCAGTAGCCACGAATCCAAGATTCAAGGCGATCGTCATCCAGGATAGCGGATACTTGGCCGCAGATCCGTGGGCTCAGGCTTGGTCATTTAGGGCGCATCCGCTAGGTAAGCAACCCCTTCAATACTTTGATCTTCCCCCTCTTGCCAGGTACACTCCTCTAATCTACTAGTAACTTTATTATAGGAGAGCAAGCCCTACCGGGGCTTCTTAGCCTCGCGGTCCTTCTTTATTTTTTTAGGAACTATTTCACGTGCGGATTTACTGTGAATTTTTCTGAATCCCTCTTAGGCTATTACTTTGGAAGAATACTCAACTGCAATCATTAATCATAAAAAAAAAAAAAATTACTTGCATGCGAATCGGTCCAGCATCAGTTTGGTATCAGAGCATAGTTAGGGCTTAATTTTAATTCACATTATTATTAGTATATCATCTGTTAATTGAATTGTTTCTATTTGCATACACATTAGAAAATTATAAAATTTATTTCTCTAGATTCACTATAATTTGAAGTATTTTTTATTATTTTTTGAGAATTTAATTCAATATGTGAATTAATTCATGCCTAATTACTCATAAAAAATGTAAAAATTCTTGAGATTTTGTTAATCGAATTGTTTCTGGTTGCATACACATCAAAAAAAATTATTACAAAATTTATTTCTCTGGATTCGATATAATTGAAGGTATTTTTGTTAATTTTAGGATTTAATTCGATTTGAAAAAAATTTCTGAGATTTATTGCTATTTATAGATTTTGGATTAGGGTTTGTGTTTTACATGTCATTCATCTATTAAATTACTCTTAAGGGCTTTCATTGATGTCAGATAAGGGAGGGATTGAGACCCCTTCCTTGGCCCAAAACAACCACCCGTGCATTCCGATCCCAAGCCTCTAATCTAAAACTGAGTAGCAACTTAATTGACATTTGCCCTAGAGGGCTAAGGACACCAACAATCGGTTTAGTGTACTCGAGGAGACTAGTACAAATCAATCTGGCATGTGCTCTGAAATTGGTGTCTAGAAGGAAGGTCAAATGTCAAACGACTTAAGCGGAGTGTTGGGTTATTCTAATTAGGCACCTGCAATTTGCGGGACGAGCTCCCCCTTCCACCTGTCCCAACTGGCCAATTGAAGAGTTACTATTAGATTGGCTTGCATTAAGCCAAATCCTTTACTCTGGATGACTAGGTCTAGCATACCATAGTCCGAGTCAGTATGAGTCTTGTATGCTTGATTGTGCTTGCATGTGCACTAGATCAGGAGCATCTTTTCGCCCATCACCACCTCCATTACAGGCTGAACCCATGGCTAATCAAAACATTGATGATCACTTAAGGATCATCACTGAACAACTAGCCCGAATGAACCAAGACATCAAGCAATCTGAGGCTAGATTAGGGTCGAGGTTCGATCAAGTCGAAACTAGGTTGGGCATCCTAAAAGAAGCCCGTGAGCCCCACACTGAGTTTGATCATGAGACCCCACCTCATCCTAGGAGAGCCCAACAGCCTGACCTCTACATAAGGCCAAACCTAGGAGACCACTTGACCTGATCCAGTCCTAGATGTCCTCCCTAGGAGACCCAATCATGAGGCAGTAGACCAAGAAGAAAGAGCCCTTAGAAGTGTCAGACTTGAAGCACCTACTTTCGATGGCTCTATGGACCCTAAGGACTACCTAGATTGGGAGGAAGGGATGGACTAGTACTTTGACTGGTACGACATGTCTGAAGAGCGTAAGTTTAAGTTTGCCAAGCTCAAGTTAGTACGATAGGCTAGGTTATACTGGGCCACTTTAGAGCGAAGGTAATTATTAGAGGGTAGAGACCCCATAGTCACCTGGCACGCCATGAAGGCTAGACTTAGGTCCAATTATGTCCCCACATCGTATGAACAGAGCCTATTGGACCAGTGGCAGGGATTAATTCAGGGTAGTAAAACTGTGAATGAATACATTGCTATATTCCAAGAGTATACCATGAGGTGTAATATCGTTCAGTCTGAGGAAGTCACCCTATCCAAGTTTAGGTATGGCCTGAGAGCAGATATTCAAAGAGAACTCTTCCTAAGAAGGGCACACAATTTAGAAGAAGCTTACCATGTTGCTAGGGATTATGAACGTTTTCAAAGAGGGCCACCCTATCGTAGATCAGAGGCTACCAAGAGCCTAGCCCATATCCAGGATTTAGCTAGGCCTATCCTAGTCGTCCCAGACCTACCCAGTACTCAGACCCCGCCAACTTTCCCGAGTCGACCCAACACTAGCCGACCCAATACAAACCGAACTGAGTTGAGTCGACCCCAGAATAGTACCCCTATACCCCAGAGAGAGGATAAGGGCAAATCTGTAGAGGTCCAAAGAAATTCCAACCCCCAGATCAAATGCTTTAGATGCAACAAACCGAGACATATGATCAGCCAGTGCCCAGTCAGATCCCTTCATATAGATGAGTTACCTGAGACTGAATTCGAGTCCCTAGTTGAGCCTGAGGGAGAGGTCTATGAGGCTGATACCCATCTGATAGATGAGTACGATGGAGAGGAGGAAACATTTGAGTCTGAAGACCTACTAGGAGTGGTTAGATGTATCTTGACCCAGACTCAAACTAAGGACCAGGAAGATTGGCGTAGGACTAACATCCTACAGACTTTTGTTAAGATAGGGATAAGGTGCTCAAGATCATAGTGGATAGCGGAAGTTATGTCAATGTTGTCTCTGCCAATACAGTTAAGTCATTAGGATTGACCACAGTTCCCATCCTAGTCCCTATAAGGTCTCGTGGGTAGATTCCACCTCTATCCCAATCAAGTCCAGATGCCAAATACTAATCAAATTGCAAAATTATGAGGAAAAGGTCTGGTGCGATGTAATTCCTATGGGTGTTAGTAGTATTATATTAGGTCGACCTTGGCTTTACGATCACGATGCCACCTTGTTTGGTCGATCCAACATCTGCTCTTTTAAACACAATGGGAACAAGTATGTGATACATCCAACTCCACCTAGGGACCCAATCAAGAAAGGATCTAGCAACCTTAAGGATAGCAAGCCAAGAGTTAATTGATTAAAGCTAAGGAATTAGAAAAGGACATCACTGAGGGTAATCCTGTTTGGATTTTGACCACTAAAGAGATCTATGAATCAGTCCAAAAGGAACAACCCCCAGAAGTAATTGAGATCCTAGAGAAGTTTAAGGATGTCTTCCCTGAAGAATTGCCTGATCAGTTACCATCCCTAAGAAACATCCAACATGCCATTGACCTGATCCCAGGATCCACCCTCCCAAACCTTCCCCATTATAGGATGAACCCCACTGAGCATCAAGAACTACAAAAACAAGTGGAAGAATTACTTAGGAAAGGTTTCATTAGGGAGAGCTTAAGTCCTTGTGCAGTTCCTGCACTATTAACCCCTAAGAAGGATGGTACCTGGAGAATGTGCATGGACAGTAGGGCCATCAACAAAATCACTATCAAGTATAGGTTCCCTATCCCCAGACTAGATGACATGTTGGACATGATGGCGGGTGCCACTATCTTTTCCAAAATAGACCTTAAGAGTGGCTACCATCAGGTTAGAATTAGACCAGGGGATGAGTGGAAGACTGCATTTAAGACTAGAGATGTCTGTTTGAGTGGGTCGTGATGCCTTTTGGGTTGTCAAAGCACCTAGTACATTCATGAGAATCATGACCTAGGTCCTGAAAGAGTACATGGGAAAATTCTTAGTGGTCTATTTTGATGATATATTAATTTATAGCAAGACCAAAGAGGACCATCTTAACCATCTCAGATTAATCTGTCAGACCCTTAGAGAGAATAGCCTATATGCAAACCTTAAGAAGTGTGATTTCATGATGCATAGGGTTATCTTTCTAGGTTTTGTGGTAACCCAGAAGGTATTTCAGCGGATCCTGAAAAGGTTAGGTCGTCGTAGAGTGGCCGGTACCCATGAACGTCCACGATGTCCGCAGCTTCCATGGCCTAGCAACCTTTTACAGGAGATTCATTAGGGGATTTAGCACCATCGTCGCACCCATCACTGATTGTATTAGGAAGGGTAATTTTGAGTGGACTAAGTCAGCTAATAAGGCCTTCCTAGAGCTTAAGGATAGGATGACTCATGCACCCATACTTAGACTTCCAGACTTTTCTAAGGTGTTTGAGGTTGCGTGCGATGCATCGGGAGTAGGCATAGGTGGAGTGTTAAGCCAAGAAAATCACCCCATAGCTTTCTTTAGTGAAAAACTAAATGAAGCTAAACTTAGATATTCCACCTATGATAAGGAATTCTATGCGGTAGTACAAGCCCTTAAGTATTGGAGACATTACTTACTACCGCAGGAGTTTGTCTTATTTTTGATCATGAGGCACTCTGATTTCTGAACTCCCAAAAGAAGCTAAATTCTAGGCATGACAAATGGGTTGAATACATTCAGGCATACACTTTTATCCTGAAACACTGTGCCGGTATAGAAAATAAGGTAGCAGACGCCCTAAGCCGTAAGTCTTTGTTGTTGAGTACTGTTAGCACCGAAGTTATAGGGTTCGACCGGATAAAAGATGAGTATGAGACCTGTCATGACTTTGGTGAAATTTATAAGATCCTTCAGCTAGGGCCATCCAGTACCAGTGGAGATTATACCATCCAGGATGGTTACCTTTTTAGGGGCAATAGACTTTGTATCCCTAGGACGTCACTTAGAGAATTCCTAGTCTGGAAAATGCATGCTGGGGGATTAGCTGGTCATTTTGGAAGAGATAAGACTATTCTAGCGATAGAGGACCAATTTTACTGGCCAGGATTAAAAAGGCTCGTTGCCCTGATAATAGCCCGATGTCGAACTTGTGCCGTTGCAAAACAGCAGAAGCAGAACGGTCTATATACTCCTTTGCCAGTGCCTGATCGTCCTTGGCAAGACCTCAGTATGGACTTCATTCTAGGATTACCTAAAACCCAGAAGAAGCACGACTCCATCTTTGTAGTGGTCGATAGGTTCTCTAAGATGGCTCATTTCATCCCTTGTTCGCAAACCTTTGACGCGTCTAGGGTAGCCCGACTTTTCTTAGACAGCGTGGTCAAGCTCCATGGCCTACCTAAGACCATTGTTTCTGATAGGGATGTTAGGTTCACCAGCTACTTTTGGAAAACGCTATGGCATCTGTTAGGGACCAAACTTAATTTTTCACAGCCTTTCACCCCCAAACGGATGGGCAAACTGAAGTGGTGAACCGTAGTCTAGGAAACCTTCTTAGGTGCCTTGTAGGCGAACACCTAGGGACGTGGGATTTATTACTGCCTCGCAGAGTTCGCCTACAATAGCTCAGTGAACAGGTCCACGGGCAAGAGTCCATTTGAGATAGTCCATGGGTACAAGCCTAATCGTCCACTTGATCTAATTCCTTTACCCCTCCACACGAGTCTCAGAGTCCGCACAAGCATTTGCACAGCATATCAAAGACTTACATAAGGACATTAGCCAGAAAATAAATCTAAGTAATGAAACTTATAAAAGACTGGCTAACTCCCGAAGAAGAGCCAAAGAGTTCGGTGTAGGGGATTATGTCATGGTTAGGCTTAGGCCTGAACGGTTCCCACCAGGACCGTTAAGAAACTTCACGCTCGCGGAGCTGGTCCCTTTAAAATAATAGAGAAGGTAGGACCCAATGCCTATGTGCTAGATCTGCCCTCGGATTGGGGCATTAGCTCTACCTTCAATATTGCAGACCTAGTAGAATATAGGGAACCGCAGCGATTCCTAGTGAGTACTTTGGACCTAACCCTCCTTTCATGAGCGAACCTACCCAAGAGTGTCCACCACCAATTTTACCTGAGCGAGGAGAGCGTATCCTAGACGATCAAGCCATTACGATCCGGAACCGCGGTTATCAACGCTACCTGGTCCGATGGCAGGGTCGCCCCGAATCTGACGATTCATGGATTACTCGAGAGGACTTGCAACACCTCGACCCAGACCTACTAGAGAGATACCAGAGCCAGAATGACCCATACTCGATGGGGTCGAGTTCTTCCCACCCGGGAGAATTGGTGCGGGCACCAGGATCAAGCAGAGGATTCTTAACCCTCTGTGGATATCTGATTAGTTATGATTCAAGTCTTGAGTTGGAAATAAAGTTTAGTTTAT
Organism: Calamus simplicifolius; assembly: GCA_900491605.1. Taxonomy (NCBI): domain Eukaryota; kingdom Viridiplantae; phylum Streptophyta; class Magnoliopsida; order Arecales; family Arecaceae; genus Calamus; species Calamus simplicifolius. Next base: position 685,894 of record UESW01004034.1, read on the forward strand.
TTTGAGTCTCGTCCAGTTCATTTTATTCTAAATTGAGTCCTATCCAGTTCAGTTTATTTTAATGTGAGTCTGTAGTAAGTTCATCAGCTTACAAGAGGAGACATCAGTATTGGAGCAGAAGACAAGGCCATCACAGTCAGACAGAGCAGCTGCTAAATTCAAGTTGGTGCCACACCTACTTCAAGCAGCCCATATGCCACCTAGCAGAGCAAGCAATCTTCATGATCATTTTCCTCATCTGGATGCCGATTTCATGCCAAATTAAGCTGCCGCCAATTGCATCTGAGCTTTCCAAGATCACCTTTCATCTAGACGTGCAGATTTCATGCCAAATTAAGCTGCCGATGATTGCATCTCAATCATATCTAGAAGATCACCTGCCTCATCTGGATGCCATACATTTCATGCCGAATCCAGCTGCCGCTGATTGCATCTAGAAGATCACCTTCCTCATCTGACACTGTAGATTTCATGCCAAATTTGACTAGGGCACCTTTTTTTTTCTCTCTTTCCATATCTGTATTTTCTTGGACCCTAAGTCTCTTGCTCTATAAAAGAGACCCTCTTGTATGAATGATGTATCTTTTATTATTAATCAATCAATCCAAGTTTTGAGTTATTGTGATTTTGTTAATTGGTTCTCTGGTGCTCTTGTTTCCTTCCTCCTGCGCGTGCCAACATCCCAAGTCTCCAGGAGAAACCTTGGCCGTCCTCTCCTTTTCTCTACTCCTTCCTTGTCTCTTTGCCTCTATTCTAAATTTTTTCTATTATTCTTTAACCCTTGTATGGTGATCTTGCAGATCCCTCAGTAGCCACGAATCTAGGATTCAAGGTGATCATCATCCAGGTCAGCGGATACTTGGCCGCAGATCCGTGGGCTCAAGGCTTGGTCATCTAGGGCGCATCCGCCAGGCAGAGCAACCCCTTCAACACTTTGATCTTCCTCTTGCCAGGTACACCCCTCTAATCTACTAGTAACTTTATTGTAGGAGAGCAAGCCCTACCGGGGCTTCTTAGCCTCGGTGGTCCTTCTTCTTTATTTTTTTAGGAACTGTTTCACGTGCGGATTTACTGTGAATTTTTCTGAATCCCTCTTAGGCTATTACTTTGGAAGAATAATCAACTGCAATCATTAATCATTAAAAAAAAGAAAAAAAATTACTTGCATGCGAATCAGTTCTGCATCAATCGTCGATCAAAATCTCAAGAATTTTGTGGAGGACATCGTGAGCGACAAATGAGGACATGACGCTTGTCTCTATTACCTCTATGAATTTGATAAATTTGAGTCCTTTACTATTAATAATTTTGAATTTTTTTTGAAAAGAATATTCTTAAAATTATTCACGAGATGGGGAGAGATAGAGCAATGGTAATATAGTATCACAGGATGAACAAACATCTCCTGCAAGGACTAGAGGAGCGGCTCTCCCGACTCCATCCCGCTACCCCCACAAACACCTGATGCATCCGGAGCAAACAAATTAATATTAGGCACAATTCTCTTTACGTTGATAACCAAATTAGGATATAGAGATAGGAGCGTATCATATAAATTTATATTATTTATAAAATAATAACATATAAAATGAATCAACGTAATAATGTGATTAGATTAACTTAATTCTCACTTTTATTTGATATGTGGCAAAAAATAGTTAAGGATAGATAGAATTGAAGTTATGGTTGAGATAAAAAGACTTGAAAGGCTAAATTAAGAAGGCTAGTCATAACTAAGTTATGAATTTTTACAAAAATCATTTGTCTTCGTTTAGTTTTGGAATTCACTAAAAACTCCATTCAATTTTAAAATTACCAAAAATAACCCATTAGTTGGCTAGTTTTAATAATTACATTTTGATCTTCTTTTATACTTCTTTCAATCTAGATATATTATGATAGCTAGATTTCATGTTCTTTAATGTATTATGCTTAATGGATTTAACAAGCTATGACATTCTTTAATATATTTTTTTTAAAGAAAGACATTCTTTAATATAATGGGGGTAAAGGATTTAATGCATTTAATGCATTATGATAGCCAAGCATGAAATTGGCTTTTGGTCGTTTAAGCTATTCTTTTAATGCTTTTGGTCTAGTTCTTTCCTGCTTTAAGTCGCTTTCATCCTTAGAGAGCATTTTTAATCTACTCAAGGCTAACCTTTATCAGTGAAGTCCCAAAGTTGTTCTGCTAGGAATTATCAAGCATTTATCGGGCTAACTCAAGAATGGCTAAATCATGGAAGACAACTAAGATACTTGACCTCTCTTCCTATGTCTATGAAAGATCAATAAAACATAATAGAGGATCCTTGGAGCTGGCCTAAATTATGCACTAAGTTGACTCGAACTTGCACGGATACCACATGATGACGTCAAGTCATCTTCTTCAAGCGTCAAGGAAGACGGACGTCCTTCTCTCCGGACCCCTATAAGAAAAGTCCCCGAAGACCGGATGCTCCGGTGGGGACCCTCCGACGCTCAAGTTAGTCACTTGGGATCAGACGAGAACTGCTCAGCCGAAGGGAGCTGAAACAGTTAGGGTTTTAGCTAGTAGGAAGAAAACTAGAAAACCAGAGTTCAAGGATCCTACTCACAATGCGGGCGCGTGCTTTTATACCTGTTCGAATGTCTCATCTATCCGCTCCGGAAGATTGCTGTCGTACCGTCACTATGCACGCCGGAGGCTCCCTGCGTTACCTGTCAATAGGGCTTTACAGGTGTCTAGCAGCCACGGTTGCATTTGGTGTGTGCCGTTGCTTGACATGACCGCGCACAGTTACAAGTGGTAGTGAATCGTACTCCGTAACGGGGCATGGTCATGCACGGTGACACATGTAATGCACCATACGCCGTTATAAGGTATGGCCGCGAGCAGCCACGGGCGCACGGTGGGTCTGTGGGTGCGCCAGGTGGCCCGAAGTTATCGTTTGGTTCGAAGGCCATTCACGTTCTGAACGTTGCCCCCGCACCCTGAGACCGGAGGGGGTCTCGGGGTGAGATGACGTTTGTGCACCCCGAGACCGGAGGGGGGGTCTCGGGGTTGAGATGCAGTGGCCTCACCCCGAGACCGAAGGGGGTCTCGGGGGTGAGATGATGCTTGTGCACCCCTAGACCGGAGGGGGGTCTCGGGGTTGAGATGCAGTGACCTCACCTCAAGACCGGAGGGGGCCTCGAGGGTAAGATGATGCTTGCGCACCCCGAGACCGGAGGGGGGTCTCGGGGAGATAGTGACCTGACCCCGAGACCGAAGGGGATCTCGGGGGTGAGATGATGCTTGTGCACCCCGAGACCGGAGGGGGGTCTCGGGGTTGAGATGCAGTGACCTCACCCCAAGACCGGAGGGGGCCTCGGGGGTGAGATGATGCGCACCCCGAGACCGGAGGGGGTCTCGGGGTTGAGATGCAATGACCTCACCCGAGACCGGAGAAGGTCACGGGGGTGAGATGATGCTTGTGCACCCTGAGACCGGAGGAGGGTCTCGGGGTTGAGATGCAGTGACATCACCTCGAGACCGGAGGGGGTCTCGGGGGTGAGATGATGCTTGTGCACCCCGAGACCGGAGGAGGGTCTCGGGGTTGAGATGCAGTGACCTCACCCCGAGACCGGAGGGGGTCTCGGGGGTGAGATGATGCTTGTGCACCCGAGACCGGAGGAGGGTCTCGGGGTTGAGATGCGGTGACCTCACCCCGAGACCGGAGGGGGTCTCGGGGGTGAGATGATGCTTGTGCATCCCGAGACCGGAGGAGGGTCTCGGGGTTGAGATGCGGTGACCTCACCCCGAGACCGGAGGGGGTCTCGGGGGTGAGATGATGCTTGTGCACCCCGAGATCGGAGGGGGTCTCGAGGGTGAGATGATGCTTGTGCACCCCGAGACCGGAGGAGGGTCTCAGGGTTGAGATGCGGTGACCTCACCCCGAGACCGGAGGGGGTCTTGGGGGTGAGATGATGCTTGTGCACCCCGAGACCGAAGGGGGGTCTCGGGGTTGAGATGTTCGGGGTCTTATCGGATATTCGGCAGAGTTAAGGGTTGAATGACTTCGTGGAGACGGAGTCCACCAGGCGGACGCTTGGTGGAACCAGCGCTGATGTTGGATAAGGAGGAGGTTCTGGGGTTAGGGGAGGACATCCGTTAGCTGCTGTTACCATCTATTCTAATGGCGCTGGATCAGCCACATCACCACATATATCCAATCGACTGACTTGTGAGACTTGGCTTTTAAGGGAAGATTCCTAATACCTCAATTGTTAGCATAGCTTGGCCGAGATCCCTCAACTTTATGTGTTAACTCATCAAAACTACCTCAAGCACTTTGAGAATTGAAGAAAACTCTAAGTCATATGTAAACAAAGACAAAAAGCTTAAAAAAGCTAAAACATGTCGCAAAATAACCTTTCATTAACAAAAAAAGTTTTTACGTAGATTGATTATTGGTTACAAAAAGATAACCAAAGTCAAATTATGAAATAAAAAAATGCTAGTACTCCACATACAATAGCATTGATCCATATCTTCTTCTTTGTTCAAAGAGCTAACCTCGATTATTTTGATGGCTAGGCATTTGTTTTTGGCAATAATGAGAGCTTATTCCTCAACTCCACTTGAGGAGAATCCTCCTTTATTAAACTAAGGCCATCCAAGTCTTGGTCTGAGTAATATACTTTCATATGCTTTTGGTATTCTTCAAATCCACCTAGGTAGGACTTGGTGGCAAAGTAAACCAATGCTTTTTTAAACTTTGTGGAGCCTTTGAAGGTCTCAACCATCCGAGCAAATGCTTAGCATAGCTCACACTTGAGCTCATCCCTCTCCTTCAAGATGGTGACCTCTTGCTCCATATTGACGATTTTCAACTGCTTCTTCTCACTCAGTACCTAATCTTCGGCCTTCAGTTCCAGGTCAAGCTTATGCCAAAGGACATTCAACTCCCATGTTGACCTTTGGATTGTTGTCATAGCCATCAAGGCTTTACTCTAAGGTGAGCCATTGACTTGCATCTCGATCAGCCTCCCCACTAGATATCGTTTCCACTGAGGATGAGTAGTTTCCTTAACTTCGATTTGATCATGCCATGCATCGACCATGGCTTAGAGCTTATTGATCTCCAAGTTCCTCTTATTGAACTACTTTAATAGTACATAGAAATAGTAGAGGATCAGCAAAATGACTAAGGATTTGGTTGCTACGGAACTAAAAGACTTAGATAAAAAAGAATAGAAGGTGAGAAATTCCTCGTTGAACAAGAACCTTGGGCTTTCAACCTTTGTTGTCAATGATCAGATTGGTACAGCGGTAAAACGTTTGTTCTTGAACTTCTTGATCCTAGTTCAAAACTGCATGTCCGCCATGTCCATCTCCTCTGGCCACCATGTCCATCTTCTCTGGCCACCAGTCCTATCTTGTACCTGATACCTCCTTGCTCTTAAGGCCCTTTCTTGCGCTGATAAACCTATTTGCAATCAATGGGTTTCTTTCCTTGTGGCAGCTGAACCATCTGCCACGTGCCAACCATAGTCTGCATCCTTGTGACAGCTGAACCATCTGCCACGTGCCAGCCATAGTCTGCATCTCCTGGCATAGCCTGGACCCACTTATCTCTGTTTTGGCTTTCCTCAGCCTCCTAATAGGTGTAAGGGTCTCCATTCGATGTCATCAGGGCATATGACACCGAATTTCCGAATCCTGGAAGTCGTATTGAACTGATGGTTGCACGTTTCTCCTGGGCCTGTGCAGTGCGATCACAGTATCAGTCCCCCATCCAGATCGTCTTCCATCTACACTAGGGGTCCACTTTAAAGTCGATCATCTGTGTGTCAACGTGACAGCATAAGAAACAAATCTCTCGCCTTGTGCTGGCTGAATGGTTCAAACCATCCGCTGATTCTGCTGCTGCTTGATAAATATTCAAATTCATAAATAGCCGCAATTCAATATAAAACACGTGGTACAGTTCAAATGCAAGCATACAAGGCGGGTAAAGCTCTCGCCTACTTTATTTTATATTATTTTTATTTTATTAACACAGATCCAATCCTGTGGTCTATGTATCACGAAATAACAATAAAAGAAAGTTGCATCTAATTAGTTGCATGATTGAGTAATTAAATTCAGACACCTCCGGCATCCTCAGTTGTCGTTTGCGATCCCCTTCACGAAAGTCATGAAATTCCGATAGGATGATCCACCTTCACGGGCGGCCTCTCGCGCTCTGTCCCTCCACATCTCTGCCTTTCTCCTAATTTCCATCCCTTTCTCTCCCTCCCCCATCACCAACTCCAAGCACCTCCTCAACTCGCTCCCCTCCAACAGTCCCTGGCTGTCAAGCTCACTTCTCACCCCAATCCCCCACGCCTCCACCAGCCTTGCATTCGTCCCTTGGTCGATCCATTGCGGCACCCCAATCATTGGCACACCGCTTGTCAAGCTCTCCAATGTGGAGTTCCACCCGCAGTGGGTCACGAAGCAGCCCACCGACGGGTGGGACAGCACTTTAACCTGAGAGCACCATTCCACCACCATCCCATTCTCTCCGTCCTCCAGTTCAATTCCTTCCTCTCTGTTGTCCTTCCGCACCACCCAAAGATAGGGCCTCCCGCTCTCCTTCAATCCCCGCAAGATTTCCTCCAACTGCTGCTGCTTCATCACCGATAAGCTCCCAAAAGACACATACACCACCGATTTCTCCGGCTTCGAATCCAGCCACTCCATGTATCCCTTCGGATCCGGCTTGAAAAGATCACCACCGGAGGTGCCGTCTTTTGAATCCTTGCCATCAAAAGAAAGGGATGGAAGCAGTGGGCCTATCGCGATAAGGTCCATGTTGCCGACGGCCTTGATCGCATCCGCCTCCAGTGCGTCGAAGTGTTGATCAGAACTCTTGGCTTCGAGCTCTTTTCCGCCTCCCGGTCCAATGTATCGAATACCTCTTTTAAAGCCACAAGGATTGAGTGGTGGGGATCGTCGGAACTTGTGATGGTGAAGAAGGACGGGTGGTCACGAATTTGGAGTGGGGGCAGCCCTGGTAGGTCAACCGTAAACATTGGGTCGTGGCCATGGGAGATTATGAGCTCGTCGTAGCCATGGAAGTAGTGGTTGTAGGTGGCGAAGACGGTGGCTGGCTGGATCCAGTAGTGGGCCGACGGGATGCCGTGCTCACGCGCCACATCAGCGGCCCATGAGAGGAGGATGGTGTAGATTATGCAACTCACGGGGCGGTCACGTGCAGCGAGGTTGCGGACGATGCCGGAAAGAGTTTTGGTTCCGACAAGCTTGAATTGGGACATGAAGTCATCGATACCGCTGTCGATCATGTTAAATTTGAAGCCATTGTCGTAGCCGTCGGAGTAGGGGATGTATGAGAGGAGTCCGTCTTCTACCTCCTCATCGGGTTTGGCCAAGGACGGAAACATGCGGCGGTGAGCGGAGATGGCGGTGGAGAGGTGACGCGACCGCCGGTGGTGTGGGCGAGGCGCTTGGCGAGGTGGAGAGAGGGGTTGATATGGCCTTGGCCCGGGTAGGTCACCACAAGGAAATGCTGCTGGGGTTGCTCCATTCCTACTGATCTACCAAGGAACTAGCAAAATTTGGAAGGATTCTTGGACAAGAGAAAATTATCGAATGGTTTGTGGATGCGGTGTGTCCCGCTGTCGCCGCGGCTTTAATAGTGTGAGGGGGGAGGGAGGGCTGACGTTTGTGGTGACGGGGAGACCTTGATCTGAGTTCCAGCTCCCTGAACTAGAGGTCCCTTAACACGAGCGCGCAGCAACGAGCGGACCATATACAGGTCGAGAAACGGTGACGCTTGCAATGACGCGCATGGTGGCTGGTTTCGACCTGGCAGGCTGGCAGCGTACAAACGTTATCATTTCTCCGAAACATGGGTGGCCCCAGATATTTTTGGACCAGCTGATTGATGTGATTTATTGTGAAAAACATCACATGGCATGATTATTCATATAAATATATAAAATAATTATGATACAATAGATATTTTTATCTAAATTAATCTTAAAAAATCTTTATTTGGTTATAAAAGGATAAAAGATCTTATTTTATAAGATTAGAACTTTTATCTAATAATCTTTATAATAAAAGATAAAACCGACTATAATGAATAATTAAAAAAAATATAAGTTTTTTCTTAATGTGACAAAAAAATATTTTCTAGCATAGCATCTTAGACCATATATGGATTCCTTCATTTTGTAACCATTAAAAAAAAAATTGACCTACCATGGCCGCCCTTTATACCTACTCTATTGTCTCATATGATCATGACAAGAAAGCCAACATCAGGGTGAAGATGGATATAGCATAACTAGCTATCGCCCAACCATTCTCAACTCTAGAGGTTGATGTTGCAATTAATTGGTTGCAACACAATAGGTTAACAATGGGATCTCTTTCTTCATAAGAAAGGTAGTGGCAAAAAAATCAACAGCTCCTTCAAGCTTGAAAGTTGAGGCTCTTCGTATATCTCATAGTAATATCCCTCCATTATTTAAAGCTAGAGAGGTACATTTTGAACCAAAGTATTCATCCTTTTGACTGCATTCAAGTGGAATGGATGGCTAGTTTTTAGCCTTTGACTCCATTCAAGTGGAGTGGATGGCCTTCAAGTTATAGCGGAGTCTATGCATGCTTGCAAATGAAGTGAATGTGTTCACTAGATCAAACTTTGACTTGATCATAATATTGTTGGGCCTGATGTGGTGCTATCAAGACCCGGAAGGGGCTAACTTATATTGGACTGGGTTTGAGTCTAAGAGTTGAGATTAAATCAAGTCACGGATGTACACGGGCTTGAAGATTAGTTTAATCTCATTGGGTTAGTCCATGGGAGTTTTTGTTGAGTCTGGTCCTGACCCACTTCATGGATGTATTTAAACTCTAGTTCTAGGGTTTGAAGAAAGAAAGAATAGATTCTTTTCTCCCAGAAATTCTTTCTCATCGAAGGGCGGCAGCCCTATCTTCTCCTTCCTATCTCTCTCCTTTATCTTCTCTCCACGTCCGGATCCAGTGCTTGGCTACGTGATTTCGTGGCCGGCCTCATGCGTGGTACGGTGAAGACATAAAGGAATTAATTGGGAATTAATTCCGAAGCCGAAGAGGTGTGGGAGGAATTAATTCTAGCAAAGAAGAAAATCAAGAATAGAAAAATATTTATTTTAATAAATAAATATTTAGGAATAAAGGGGACTATAGAAGAATAAAGGGGGCTGTGGAGTTTTGAACCAGGATCAAGAACAAACATTTTATCGCTGCACCAATCTGATCATTGGCAACAAAGGGTGAAAGCTCAAGGTTCTTGTTCAATGAGAAATCCCACTGTTGTTCATCAGGGACTAAACCCCAACAAGTGGTATCAGAGCCTGGTTCAGAAACAAGAAGAAGTTGTTTGGAGATCTTAAAGCCTGGTTCAGAAACAAGAATAAGTTTGTTGGAGATCTTCAAAGGGTTGAAACAATTTCAACAAGGTCCATCAAGGTACTTCTTAATTTTCTAAAATTTATTTTTGTGCTATTTTTATTTTGGTTGAAATATCGCCATGGGTAGTAGCATAAAAATAGATTTTGAAAAGTTTGATGGAAAGAAAAGTTTCTCCATGTGGAAAGTCTGGGTAGAGAATCTTCTTGTGCAACAGGGTTTAGATCTAGCTTTGGAGGAAAGGCCAAATGGAATGACAGATAAGCAGTGGATGTCGTTAGAGAAAAGGCATGTTCAATGATCAGGGGATGTCTAGCGGATTCAATCCTTTATTCAGTGCTGGAGGAGAAGACCCCGAAGGGACTCTGATCGAAGTTACAAGCCCTCTACATGGGAAAGAATATGTGCAACAAGTTGATGTTGAAGAAGCACCTCTACAACCTTCGGATGTCAGAAGGTGGAGATGTGTTGGCCACATCCAAGTGTTCGACCAGGTGAGCAATGAATTGCTGAATGTTGGGGTCAAGATGGAAGAGGAAGATAAGGTACTTTTCCTATTGTGTTCGCTACCCACATCACATGACTCATTGGTCACGATGCTGCTCTAAGGGAAGGAGACGTTGTTCTATGAAGATATTATCTCGGTGTTTTGGACAAATGAGCAGAGGGAGAGGATGACTAAGGAAGCTGTTCCCCAAGAGGGTCTATCAGTTGGAGAAAGGTTAGGCAGAGGCAGGGACATGAGCAGGCCTAGGGGACGGTTACAGTCCAAGAAGGCTAAGTGCTACAAGTGTGGTGAGGTAGGACATTTTAAAAGGTATTGTCCTAAGTTGAAAAAGGAAGAAAATGGAGGATCTGAGTCTATGAGTATAGTTGCAGGACAGAAGATGGAGGATGATCTCTTGGTGGTATCAGATGGTTACAATCATAGTAAAGAGATGTGGACCTTGGATTCAGCATGTTCTCATCATTACACTCCCAATCGGTCGTGGTTCAGCACTTACACAGAGGTTGATGAGGGGTGTATGACTCTTGGAGATAATCACCCTTGCAACGTGGCAGGGATTGGCATAATGAGGGTGAGGATGTTTGATGGCATGGTGCGCACTCTTACCAGCATGAAGCATATTCTAGAAGTGAAGAAAAATTTGGTGTCACTGGGGTACTTGGAGTAGATAGGATATAGCTTCAGCAGTATTGCCAGGAGTGGAGTTCTGAACATCTCCAATGGAGCTATGATGGTGATGAGAGGGAGAAGGCTGGAGAACAACCTATACAGTTTGGAGGGCTCTGTGGTTACAGGGAAATCTGAAGGCAGCAGCTGTGGAACAGGATCCTCGGAATGTGTACAGGATGTGGCATTACCGCCTAGGCCACATGGAAGACAGGGGGATGAAAGAACTAAGCAAGAGAGGACTACTTCCGGACCTGAGTGGTGGAGTCATGGAGATCTGTGAGCCATGTCAGATGGGAAAGTAGAGGAGTATGCAGTTCTTGGTCAGCACAGCTAGGAGTGCAGAACCTCTGGAGTTAGTACACATAGATGTCTGAGGACCAGCCCCGGTTGCTGCAAGGAATGGGGCCATATACTTCTTTACCTTAATAGATGATTTCTTAAGAAAATAGTGGATTTACTTCATGAAGGAGAAATCAAAGGTCTTCACCAAGTTCAAAATCTGAAAGGCTAAGGTGGAGAAGGAGCAGGGTAGGAGTGTGAAGTGTCTAAGGTCAAACAATGGCGAAGAATATACCATCAGGGAGTCCCAGAGATTTTGTGAGGAGTGGGGCATCAAAAGGCATTTCTCGGTAATGGAAACTTCTCAACAGGAAGGGGTGGCTGAGAGATGCCGGGGCCGAACGGGGCCGACCAGGAATGGTCGGGGCCGACTCGGCGGGCTTGGAGACGCCGGGGCTGATCGAGGCTGACCAGGAATGGTCGGGGCCGACTCGGCAGGCTTGGAGATGCCGGGGCCGAGCGGGGCTGACCAGGAATGGTCACGGCCGACTCGGCGGGCTTGGAGATGCCAGGGCCGAGCGGGGCCGATCAGGAATGGTCAGGGCCGACTCGGTGGGCTTGAAGACGCCGGGGCCGCACTAATGTTTTGCCGAACTTGCCCTTGTGGCTATACCAGCCTCATCAGATGCCCCTCCACCTTTGAGCACTAAGGGCTACGTGCCTGCAGTCCTTTGGGCGAAAGGGACGCAAAAATTCAAAAAATGATTGCCTCCTCAGTGCGCTTTCAATGGCTTGATGAGCTGGCGCTTCGTCCCGAGGCAGTGTCGCCTCGAAGATCTCCTGCAATCATGCGGTAGGTGAGGCTGACGTTGGCGTTGGACGCTGCGGAGAGGAAGCTTATTGGGGAATGGAAAAAGGCAAGGGTCATCATTGCTTCTCCGCTTTCTATGCTCCGTGATTGGTCGGGGATCATGCTCCTCAAGACGAAGCGAGGTGGCACGTCTCGGGCGCAGGCAAGATTTCCGGCTGGCAGCCCTTGGCGCAATAGATGTGTGCCATGTGGCGGGATCTCGAGCGTCGCTGGCCAGAGATGGAGGGTATAAAAGCATTTCAAGAGCGTGGGAAAACTTTTATGTTTCCATTGCTTTCTTCCACCTTCTTCTTCCCTAAGCTCTTCTGCGATCTGAGCCCTCCTAACTCCCAGGTCAGTTTTATCCTTTACCTTACCCATGGACTGTCATGCCATTAGGGAGGGTAAGAGACCCGTAGAAGAGTCTTCCATTTTCAGTAGTGAAAACTGGGCCCTTTTAGCTAGCCAAATGCCTCGGCCGGTGGGCGGCGTCACCATCCACGACCGATCGAGGGCAATAGCACCTCCGTCCACCTCAGGCTCCCCTATGAGGGCAATCCATGTGTCCTCCCGCCATCCGGCACTTCCTTCGGCAGTGAGTTTTGATCCAACAAGTCCAGCGGGGGTGGCCTCAACCATGACCCCTGAGGATGTAGAGTCCGTTAGGGCTAAGTACCTGGTCCCTGATTTTATCAGCCTGTCCGCGCCGAGGCCCGAAGATAGGGTGACCTCTGATCACCTCAATCGGGTCGCTCTATATGAAGAGTTCTTCCAATGCGACTGTGCCTTCCTTTCCATCCTTTTCTCCTAAACCTCTTAGATAGGTATAGGTTAGTGCCGACGCAGTTGACTCCGAATTCGATCCAGATCATCTGCGCCTTTGTTATTCTTTGCTACTTCCAGGAGGCCCAGCCATGGCTGTCTCTATTCCGAGCTTTCTATAAGCTCCGCCGTCAGGGTGAGGGGCCTGGTGGGCATTTACCACCAAGCCGGGTAGAGCTTCCCTTTAGGTCTCTCGTCCAAAATTAGGGGATGGAAACCTCGATTCCTTTTTGCTCATGTCGAGGGGGTAAGGGCTGCTTGGAGGGAGCCAGACACTAGTTCCAATGATGATTCCACCATAAGGGATAGGGACAGGGAACTATTCACCCAATTGTCTAATTGCCAAATCCTCGGCTACAAGGAACTCCTGTCCGAGGATAACCTGGTAGAGGCTGAGTTGGCTCCGGCGGACGGTGAGCTTAACGCCCGACTTCTTCTGTCTCAACCCAAGATTTGCTGTACGCCATTGCTAATGCCTGTCACCCTTTCGGTGTAGCGATGAAGGTCTCTGCCAGCGATTTCGAGGCTGCCTTGAAGCAAAAGAGGCAGGCGTCCGGAGAGACGTCCAGGCCGGCGAAGAGGATTCGAAGAAGGGAGCTGGCCAGGTCGATTGAAGCCCTCATGGCCCCGACACCTACGGAAGAGCCGGCTGAGAAGAAGCCGGTTAAAGGAGTGGTCCCGGAGCCGGCCGAGGCTGAAGTTGAAGAAGGAGAGACTTCGGCCACCACTGAGCCAATGGAGGTGGTTTTAGATGTGGAGGAGGTTCCTGCCGCCGCCGATGTGCCCAAGGTGGGGCGGGTCACAATCGCTATCGGCCCCTCGGTTGCCGCAGAGCCGGGAGTGGAGAATGCTTCCCTAACCACCGGCGAGGGGGAGCCAGTCGCCAGGGAGTCCCGGGCTGGGGCGGAGGTGACCAAGAAGCGGGGAGGTGAGCCGGGGAGCTCATCCTATCAACCAGCGCGTTGCCCGACCCGCCCCCAGGTCGAAGGTCTGCAGGAGGGACTAACGCAGCCGGTCCTTACACCCAGCTCAATGGCGGATGCCGCACAAGCTGCCCGCATGCTATTAGGAGTTCGGACTGCCGAGTCCGAGGAGGCGATGCGGGGATTGAGCCACTCCGCACTCCTGGATATGATAATGGTTGCCGTTGTCCAGGTAATTTTTGAGCTTTCCTCATTTCTTTGATGTTTCCATTTCCTATGGTCAACATGCTCCCTTTGCTACAGTTGGCCAATGGCGCAATTGGCCTTCGTGAGGCGTTGGTCCACTCCTCGAATACGCTTGTCAAGGCCATGGCGCGGGCCGACAAATACAGGAAAGAGAGCACGACGCAGTCCCAAAGCCTTGCTCGTCTTCATCAAGAGGCCTCGGCCCGGGAGGAGAGTCTGGCCGGCCAACTAAGGGAGGTGGAGAGCCGGGCCTCCGCAGCTGAGGCCAAGATGGAGATGGCCTCGGAAAGGTTGAAGGCCATCGCGGCACAGAATGAGGAGTTGACCCGGCAGCTCCAACGCGCCGAGGAGGAAGCCCGGCTACTGCAGAGAGGGCAGCTGCCACGGAGAAGGCGGTGGTGGAGGCGGGCTCGGAGAAGGCAGGAGCAGTGGGCTGTGCTGATGAGGCCAATGCCCGTGCTGAAGAGGCCGAAAGTAGGGCATGGGAGGCCGAGGCGCGAGCCAAGGAGGCTGAGACCAGGGCGCAGCGGGCTAAGGCCGAGGCGGAGCAGGCCGTCTCCAACTATAAGGCCTCGCCGGAGTTTAAGCAGGAAGTCATCGAGGCCGGCCTCGATGCTTATGTCCAAGGCTTCAAGATGTGCAAGGTTAAAGTCTCTGCGGCCCTTGAGATCAACATCTCTGAGCTTGATGAAATCCGGCCTGGGGAGTCTGAGGAGGAGCCAGCAGAGAAGGAGAACGAGAAGAAGCCCGGCCCAGGCGAACCTTGAGGATCCACCGCCCATTTTTCTTTTTCTTTGATTTGTGTAACCGGCCTTAGGCCCAATTTTGTACTCCCCTTTAATTGTTAATGAAGAAGAACTTTTTGCCGAAATTTCTTTACATTTCGCTTCATCTGTTCCTTCTTCCTTTGGGAAAAATGCCTTACTGTGCAACCAACGATTGAATGGGTCCCGTACATGTTGGTGAAGGGGGGAGGGCTTTCCTCTGAAATGTTTTCTCAACTTTAAATGTTGCGCATATTGACAATGTCGTAGCTGAATCGCAGTTTTGGACTGGCCAATGTTCGAATGCATCTCCAGAATGTAAGCCGGCTATGTGGAAGGTCACTAGAGATGTCTTATGTTGTTGTAGACTGTTCGAAGGGAGACTCATCTGCACATGAATCCTCTGAAGGCTCGGAATGATCCACGGGCAACTTAGTGCCAAGATTAATCTTGAAGGCACTGGTCGGGGCGGACTCGGCCAACTTGGGGATGCCGAGGCCGAGTGGGGTTGACCGGGGGAGGCCTACACCGACTCGGTCAATATTGGAGATGCTTGGGCTGGTTGGGGCCGACCAGGAAAGGTTGGGGAGCCGGCCAGCTCGGAGTCTGTGAGGGCCAAACAGGGCCCTTTAGAGCCGTCTCGATGGTTAAGGTTCCATATAAGGGACGATTCGATTGGGTACGGAGCTGTTAGGGTCTTAACTACTTGGAGCACCGCCGTGCCGGGGCCGAGTGGTGTCCCGTTAGCCACGATGTCGGCAAGCTCTTTTTGAACCACATCGGGGGTTTGTATGCCGCCCAAGGGATGACTCGATCGGGTATGGAGCTGTTAGGGTCTTAACAGACTCGCGGGCACCGCCGTGCTGGGGCCGAGTGGTGTCCCATTAGCCGCGATGCCGGCGAGCTCCTTTTGAACCACCTCGGGGGTTTGTGTGCAGCCCGAGGGGCGATTCGATCGGGTACAGAGCTGTTAGGGTCTTAACCGACTCGGGGGTAGCGCCGTGCCGGGGCCGAGTGGTGTCCCGTTAGCCACGATGCCGGAGAGCTCCTTTTGAACCATCTCAGGGGTTTATGTGCTGCCCGAGGGGTGACTCGATCGGGTACGGAGCTGTTAGGGTCTTAACCGATCGGGGGCACCGCCGTGCCAAGGCCGAGTGGTGTCCCGTTAGCGCGATGCTGGCGAGCTCCTTTTGAACCACCTCGGGGTTTGTGTGCCGCCCGAGGGGTGACTCGACTGGGTACGGAGCTGTTAGGGTCTTAACCGACTCGGGGGCAGCACCGTGCCGAGGCCGAGTGGTGTCCCATTAGCCGCGATGCCGGTGAGCTCCTTTTGAACCATCTTGGGGGTTTGTGTGCCGCCCGAGGGCGACTCAACCGGGTATGGAGCTGTTAGGGTCTTAACCGACTCGGGGGCAGCGCCATGCTAGGGCCGAGTGGTGTCCCGTTAGCCATGATGCCGTTGAACTCCTTTTGAACATCTCGGGGGTTTGTGTGCCGCCCGAGGGGCGACTCGACCGGGTACGAAGCTGTTAGGGTCTTAACCGACTTGGGGGCTGCGCCGTGCCGGGGCCGAGTGGTGTCCCGTTAGCCGCGATGCCGGCGAGCTCCTTTTGAACCACCTCGGGGTTTGTGTGCCGCCCGAGGGATGACTCGACCGAGTACGGAGCTGTTGGGTCTTAACCGACTCGGGGGCACCGCCATGCCGGGCCCGAGTGGTGTCCCGTTAGCCATAATGCCGGCGATCTCCTTTTGCGAGATCTGTCCTTGGATACATGGGAGAATAGGCTGTGACGTTGGAAGGGACCCCTTTATTGCTCGTACTCCAGGAGAATATATCATTGATAATATTGGCGGAGGTTATCCGCATTCCAGGTACATGGAATAGGTCGCCCGTCGAGCTCTTCTAGTTTGTATGCCCCCTGGTGAGGTATCTCGGTGATGCGATAAGGACCCACCCAGTTGGGGGATAGCTTGCCCCCCTCTGTAGGCTTGGATACCTCAGCCTTCCTCAAAACCAAGTCTCCGTGGCGAAAGACCTTGGGACGAACTCGGGCATTGTAGTACTTGGCCGCTTGCTGACAGAAGGTCGCCATGCGCAGCCTCGCCCGGTCATGTGCTTCGTCGATGAAGTCTAGATTAGCCCGTATTAGTGCGGAGTTATTTTCCTCGTTGAAGGACTCCATGCGTGGACTGAGCAGTCCGATCTCAATGGGAATGATGGCTTCAGATCTGAAGACGAGACTGAAGGGAGTTTCGCCCGTCGGGGCCCTGGGGTCGTGTGGTAAGCCCATATCACACTGGGGAGTTCCTCACCCATCGACCCTTGGACCCATCTAGCCGGGTCCTGAGCCCTCTGAGGATGATGTGGTTCATGACCTCGGCCTCTCCGTTGGTCTGGGGGTGGCCGACAGAGGTGAATCGGTGATGAATGCCTAGCTCGTCACAGAAAGCCTTAAATGCTTCATTGTTGAATTGGCGGCCATTGTCTATGATGAGGGTATGAGGTAGGCCAAAATGACATATGATCGACTTCTAGAAGAAGGCTTTGACCTTACTTTCGGTGATCTTAGCCAGTGCCTCGACCTCGACTCATTTGGTAAAGTAGTCGATGGTGACTAGCAAGATCTCCGCTGCCCTGAAGCTGGAGGGAATGGCCCGAGGATATCCATTCCCCATTGAGCGAAAGGCCAGGGGGCCGTGAGCGGGTTCAGCGGGATGGACGGTTGATGCTGGATGTGCGCGTGGCGCTGACAACCATTGCACTTCTGAACTAGCTTGGCCGCATCCTCTCATAGTGAGCTAGAAGTATCCCTGACGGAGAGCCTTCTGGGCTAGGGACCTGCCCCCCAGATGATTTCCACAGATGCCTTCATGGATTTCTCTGAGGATGTAGTCGGCGTCGTGGGTCCTACACACTTGAGCAGGGGGTAGGAGAATGACCTTCTGTATAGACGCCCGTCCAGGAGGACGAATTTGGAGGCCCTCCACTTGAGTAGCCTGGCTTCGTTGCGATCATCAGGGAGAGTGCCGTCAGTGAGATAGCGGACGTAGGCATCCATCCATATGGGCTCTTGAGGGAGCGGGAGGACTTCCTCGCCGTCCTTTATGCTGGGCCTTTCTAAGTATTCGATGTAAGCGTCCCTTGCCATGCCGTCGGCAGAGGTAACCAGACGAGAAAGGATGTCGGCCTTGGCGTTCTCACTCCGGGGAATGTAACTGATACTAAAGTAAGCTAACGGGGAGGTCAAGAGCCGAACCTTGCCCAAGTACTGAGTCATAACAGGGTCACGCGCCTCGTATTCTCCGTTGATTTGCCCGAAGACAAGTTGTGAGTATGTGAAAGCCCTAAGACGCCTTATCCCGAACTCTCGGGCTAGCCTTAATCCGGCCAGCAGGGCTTCGTACTCAGCTTGATTATTGGTGGCTTCGAATAGAAACCGTAGGGCGCATTCCATCCTCTCTCCACCCGGCCCGGCGAGAATGAGGCTGGCGCCGCTTCCTGAGAGTTTGACGCGCCGTCCACATGAAGGATCCAAGTTTCTCCATCGCCGCTTGGTTCGGGCTCGCGCTATTCCTTGGTAACTTCCTCAGTCGCCTCATCCGCCCAAGTGCACTCAACCAGGAAGTCGGCTAAAACTTGGGACTTCAGAGCCGATCATGCCTGGAAGGAGAGGTCAAACTCTCCTAGCTTGATAGCCCATTTGGCGAGTCGGCCTGAGGTATCCAGACGGGCCAGGATGGCTCGGAGGGGCTGGTCCGTGAGCACCACGATGGGATGGGCTTGAAAGTATGGGAGAAGACGTCGGGCGGAGACTATCAGGGCGATGATAACTTTCTCTGTCTTGGAGTACCTAACTTCTACGTCATGGAGGACCTTGCTCATAATAGACGGGTCTTTAGGTCCCGCCAGTGTCAAGACGCACCAAGACTGAACTAACGGCCTCTGGAGAAGCGGCGAGGTAGAGGAAAAGGCTTTCCCCATCCCTTGGCTTAGACAGGAGCGGCAGAGAGGATAGAAACACCTTCAACCCATCGAAGGCTCTCTGCAGTCGTCTGTCCACTCGAAGCTGTTCACCTTCCACAGGGCCTTAAGAAGGGTAAACACCTTTCGGCTAATTTGGAGAGGAAACGATTCAAAGCCGCCACTCTTCCCGTCAGTCGTTGCACTTCCTTCTTGCTGGATGGTGGCCTCATGTCAAGGATGGCGCTGATCTTCTCTGGGTTTGCCTCGATCCCCCGTTGGGTCACCATAAAACCTAGGAACTTGCCCGCCGTGACCCCGAAAGCATACTTCTTGGGGTTCAGCCTGACTTGAAATGACGGAGGTTGTTGAAGGTTTCCTCTAAGTCGGAGACGTGATTGAAGGCGCGGGTGCTCTTTGTCAGCATGTCATCCACATAGACCTCTATATTCCAGCCTAGCTGATCTTGGAACATGTTCATCAACCTCTTGTAGGTTGCCCCCGTATTCTTGAGGCCAAAAGGCATCACTTTGTAGCAATAAATGCCTTTCTCCATCACAAAGGTTGTGTGCTCCTCGTCATTGGGGTCCATCCTTATCTGATTATATCCGGAGAAGGCATCCATGAAACTGAGGAGCTCGTGCCCGGAGGTGGAATCCACCAGCTGATCTATCCTTGGCAGGGGAAAACTGTCTTTTGGACATGCCTTGTTAAGGTCAGTGAAGTTGATACAAATTCTCAGCTCCCGCTTTTCTTTCGCACCATGACCACATTAGCCAGCCAGCTAGGGTAATGTACCTCCCGGATGTGGTCAGCGCTGAGCAACTTGTTGACTTCCTCATCGATAGCCTTTTGCCGGTCGGGAGCGAAGCTTCTCTTCCTTTGGCGGATTGGACAGTGCCTCGGGTCAATGTTGAGCTTGTGGGTGATCACCTCTGGAGGGATGCCGGGTATGTCAGACGCCGACCAAGCAAAAATGTCCGAGTTAGCCCATAGGAAGGTTAAGAGGCGCTCCCGGTCCTCCGAGGGAAGGAGTCCACCGACATGCACAGTCCTCGCCGGGTCGTCTCCAAGAGGGAAAGTTAGGAGGTGCTCGGCTGGTTCTCTTCCCTTGCTGGAATCTCTAGAATCAGGCACTTCTAAAGTTGATTTAGCTTCCAAAGGACTTGACACCGTGTGATAACAAGGCAGAACTGGGCTGGTCTCACCGCGCATCTCTCCGACTCCTTCACCAGTGGGGAACTGCACCAGTAAATGCTAGGTGGAGATAACTGCATCCAAAAGATTGAGGCCTAAACGCCCGAGAATGGCATTGTATGCCAAGGGGACACGTACAACCAAGAACTTCATGATCATTGTGCTTTGGCGCGGTGGCGCTCCAGCCGTCACGAGCAAACATATCTCGCCCTCAACTTTTACTGAGTCCCCTGTGAACCCGACTAAGGGAGCCACCACAGGTCGAAGGAATCAAGAGATAATCCCATCCGAACAAATGCATCGTAGGTAAGGATGTTAGCTGAGATGCCACTATCAACCAATATCCTCTTTACAGGATGCTTGGCGATCATCATACAGACAACGACGCCTTCATTGTTTATATTTTCAACAACAGCAGATCCCCCCAAGAAATTACATTATCCGGCACCTCCTCCCCCCTCGGGCGCTTGGACGAAGGAGCTGCCCCCAGGACACCATCCCGACTGTCCTCTCCGTGGGAGTGTTATCGATGGTGGCTTGAATAGGCGGAGGCCCCATGAGGGTCGGCAGCGGCTGCGGCGCCTTTTGGAAATACTTGCCGAGGTAACCCCGCTGGATGAGTTCCTCTATGGCCCATTTCAAACTGAAGCAACTGTCGGTGTCGTGGCCGTAATCCCGATGGAATCGCAATAATGGCTCTTGTCACGGGGAGGACCTTTCTTCATAGGAGGAGGGCGCTGGAGATAAGGCTCGCCCTCGATCTCCATAAGGATGTGAGATCGAGGGCGAGAAGGGGTGTGAGCTTGCTCTCGTCAGGAACGGGGATTCGACGCCTATTATCGGATCGGCGAGGCGGGTCGGACCGCCGGTGTCGAGGGGGTCCACTCGGCTCGGGGCGAGCGGGCTTGTGGCTGGAGCTCCTCGAGGATTCTCGGCGGGTGAAGTCAGCTTCATCTGCACGGATGTACTTCTGAGCCGGAGAAGGAGGTCAGAGTAGGAACTCGGGGGCTTCTTATCCAAGGAAAAGGTGAAGCGGGACGAGAGGTGTCCCCGCTTCAGCGCTAGCGTTGCCACCGCATCATCGAGAGGAGTCGATGCTGTGAGGGCGGCAGCCTTAAACCGGGACACAAAGTCCGTAGCGCCTCTCCCTCCTTCTGGCGGACGGAGAAGAAGCTGTCTGCCACTCTTGGAATCCATCGGAAGGCATCGAAATGTGCCAGAAAGGCCCTCTCTAGCTCTCGAAAGGAGTCATGCTGTGAGGGGATAGGTGCGAGTGCCACGCGCGAGCGGCCTTCCGCAGAGTGGGGGAAGGCTTTGCAGAGAAGGCCGTCCGAAGCGCCTTGGACTTGCATCATTGCTTTATAACTCTCGAGATGGTCAGAGGATCTGTTGTACCATCGTATGGAT
Organism: Calamus simplicifolius; assembly: GCA_900491605.1. Taxonomy (NCBI): domain Eukaryota; kingdom Viridiplantae; phylum Streptophyta; class Magnoliopsida; order Arecales; family Arecaceae; genus Calamus; species Calamus simplicifolius. The sequence goes on from UESW01004034.1 coordinate 706,947, forward strand.
CTATCTGGGGAAAATGGAATCTGGAGGGGATAGGCTCCTCCAATATCCGGCGGGTGTAAGGTGGACGGGTGTCAAACTCCTCCTCGGTTGATGATTGATCTTCCTGGCAAGCTCATCCAGTCGCCTATTGTACTCGTCCAGGCGCTCCTCCGCCTGGCGGCTGATTGTCGGGGCCCTCCGAGATGGCTCGGAGAAGGAAGAAGAGGAAGAAAAAGAAGGAGAAGGACGCGGATGCTGGGACTTCCGCTTTGGTTCCTCTTGATGATGCGGCTGGGGAGGAAATTTGCTGAGGCCATAATCAGGGGACCGTGGCCGCTTGGGGGGCTCACGGCGAGGCTTCCTAGGGGAAACCTGACACCGACCGGCTTCTCGCTGAGGAGAGCCTTCCCTTGCTGACTGCTGACTGACGGGGGGAGCAGTCTGGTGTTGGGTGGCCACGAACTGTTGCTGCTGGAGTCCATGGACCATAGCGGTGAGAGTTTGGACTTGTGGGTAAGAGTCGCTAGTTGCTCCGCAGTTTGAACAGCTGCATCTGATGGTGGACAGGTGACAGGATCGGTAGCAAGGGGATTGGCCTCCTGCTGCCTAACTGGCGGGGGAAGCCCCGCTGGACAGCTGATGGAAGCGTCCTGAGCTTGCATCACCACCATGGCTTGAAGAAGAAAAGAGGGGGGAGCAAAAGTTCGCCGATATATAACACAGGGAACCCTGAATTACCTGCCGCCTCGTCCTCCCCCTTCCTGGCACGCCAATCTAATGATGCCCGATCACTGGTCCTGAACATCGGGAGAAGGAAGCAGATTGATTAGTGGATCCTTGTTTCACCGGGTTGCCTGCAGAAAATCCCAGGACCGAAGGGATACTCCGGTGGGACCCTTCGATGCTCAAGTTAGCAACCGAGGTCACAGCTGAGGAAGAGCTCGAATGAGCTCTTTTTAGGATGAGAAGAGTCCACAGAGAGGAGGAATTCCCCTCTGGGTATCGGGATAACAAGTCTCTAAGTTTTTTGTACCTGATTATTGAGTGAATTCACCTTTTTATAGGGGGTTGACACTTGCATGACCACGTGGGATTCCGTAAAAAGGAATGTCCACGGAGTTCTTGAGGGTTGCATGAATCTGGGCCGGTTGGTGGGCCCTATCCCATCGGAGAGGGAAAAAATGGCGGTTGGTGGGCTACGTCCCATCAGCCAGTGGGGCTATCGCGTAGTTTGGTCCAATCCCATCAGCGGCGTGCCCAGTGGGTAGTTGGATCTGGCATTGTCAGGTGGTGCAGGTCAGAAAGGTGGCGGCCTGAACATGTACTGGGACCAACTTTGAGAAATCGGGGGCGCCTTGACTTTCCTGAGGGCGCCGAGGCTGAGCTGGGCCAACCAGGGATGGTCGGGGCCAACTCTACCGACCAGGAGGTGCTAGGGTGGGGCCGACTAGGAATGGTCGGGGCCGACTCGGTGGGCTTGGAGACGCCGGGGCCGAGCGGGAATGGTCGAGGCCGACTCGGCGGGCTCGGAGACACCGGGGCCGAGCGGGGCCGACCAGGAATGGATGGGGCCGACTCGGAGATGCTGGGGCTTGGAGATACCGGGGCCGATCGAGGCCAACCAGGAATGGTCGGGGCCGACTCGGTGGGCTTGGAGACGCCGGGGCCGAGCAGGGCCGACCAAGAATGATCGGGGTCGACTCGGCGGGCTTGAAAATGCTGGAGCCGATCGAGGCCGACCAGGAATGGTCGGGGCCGACTCGGCGGGCTCGGAGATGCCGGGGCCGAGCAGGGCCGACCAGGAATGGTCGGGCCAACTCGGCAGGCTCGGAGACACCAGGGCCGAGCGGGGCTGACCAGGAATGGTCGGGGCTGACTCGGCGGGCTCGGAGACATCGGGGCCGATCGGGGACGACCAGGAATGGTCGGGGCCGACTCGGCGGGCTTGGAGATGGCGGAGCCGAGGGGGCCGACCAGGAATGGTCGGGGCCGACTCAGCGGGCTTGGAGATGCCGGGGCCGATCGAGGCCGACCAGGAATGGTCGGGGCCGACTTGGCGGGCTTGGAGACACCAGGGCCGAGCGGGGCCGACCATGAATGGTTGGGGCCGACTCGGCGGGCTTGGAGACGTCGGGATCGAGCGGGGCCGACCAGGAATGGTCGGGGCCGACTCGGCGGGCTTGGAGATGCCGGGGCCGAGCGGGGCTGACTAGGAATGGTCGGGGCCGACTCGGCGGGCTCGGAGACATCGGGGCCGATCGGGGCTGACCAGGAATGGTCGGGCCGACCAGGAATGGTCGGGGCCGACTCGGCGGGCTGGGAGATGGCGGGGCCGAGCGGGGCTGACCAGGAATGGTCGGGGCCGACTCAGCGGGCTTGGAGATGCCGGAGCCGATCGAGGCCGACCAGGAATGGTCGGGGCCGACTTGGCGGGCTTGGAGACACCAAGGCCGAGCGGGGCTGACCATGAATGGTTGGGCCGACTCGGCGGGCTTGGAGACGCCGGGATCGAGCGGGGCCGACCAGGAATGGTCGGGGCCGACTCGGCGGGCTTGGAGACACCAGGGCCGAGCGGGGCCAACCATGAATGGTTGGGGCCGACTCGGCGGGCTTGGAGACACCGGGATCGAGCGGGGCCGACCAGGAATGGTCGGGGCCGACTCGGCGGGCTTGGAGATGCCGGGGCCGAGCGGGGCCGACCAGGAATGGTTGGGGCCGACTCGGCGGGCTTGGAGACGTTGGGGCCGATCGAGGCCGACCAGGAATGATCGGGGCCGACTCGGCGGGCTTGGAGATGCCGAAGCCGAGCTGGGCCGACTAGGAATGGTCGGGCCGACTCGGCGGGCTCGGAGATGCCGGGGCCGAGCGAGGCCGATCAGGAATGGTCGGGGCCAACTCGGCGGGCTTGGAGACGCCGGGGCCGATCGGGGCCGACCAGGAATGGTCGGGGCCGACTCGGCGGGCTTGGAGACGTCGAGGTCGATCAGGAATGATCGGGGCCGACTCGGCAGGCTTGGAGACGCCGGTGCCGAGCGGGGCCAACCAGGAGTGATCGGGGCCGACTCGGGGGCTTGGAGACGCCGGGGCCGCACTAATGTTTTACCGAATTTGCCATACCAGCCACATTAGATCTGAACTCTCTTGCCATTGTAATTGACGCACAGATTTTATATGCCTATGAACGGAATACAATTAATCTCACTGTCCCCTATCTTAGTCTCCTGGATGATGAAGCAAATGTGTTAATTTTTGCAGTTAAAGCGAGGACAACTAACTACAATTTATACACGAAATCAGCTATCTACGGTGCCCCAAACGATCACTCCTAATTCCTAAATTTCAACTTGTCCTGACAGTGATGTTGTATTGATGTCACCAATTTTTACATCCACCCTGTCTTTATGATCTGGTTATAGAGGGTTGAGTTGATGATGTAGGAGATTAGTTTTCCGAATAACATTGCCGTGTTTCCTCGAGCCTCCATTATTAAAATTAAATTTTTATTTCAGACTTTCTCTATACGAAGGATTTTGAGATTTGAAATTGCTATGAGTCAAGCAGTGTATCAAAAATTTGAAGGGGCACTTCTCTCTAATCCCTATATCCATCGTGCATGGCAGGCAAGATTGAAATCACTAATAGACTGAGATAGCACGGGATTGCATGTACCACAAAGTACCGATCCTTTAGTGCATCCAAAAAGATTGGTAGGCCGCCCTTATGACATTGTTCTTCTATGAGCAACTTAGGAATATATATCAAATCTGTGTCCCACGCATATGATAACCTAACGCAAGGAGGTCCAATATCAATACGACATCAACACACAGGGACAGGGTCCAGCCAACTAGCAAAGGGGGAGATTGTTAGGATAGGGTCCAGCCTCGTATGGCTTCCTCCTGGTTTGTTTGACCCATGTGGGCCATGTCTCTCTCCTTGTTGAAGGCGCGATATGTATTGGGATTAAAAAGAACAAAAAAGTCCTAAATTGCCGAAGGCCCGGTGGGTGTTACGATTAAAGTTATCAATTTTGTTTTAGATTATGTTTTGATTTAGCTTATGAAACGAAATATTTTGGTATCGAAACTGTTTCGATGCTTCGTTTTGAAGAATATATATATATATATATATATATATATATATATATAATTTATATTCTTTATAAATAAAAATAATAATATAAAAATAAAGAGTTTGAGTGTTTAAGAGATGTTGTCGTGGGATAGGATAACTAGGATTTTTTTTTTGATATTATATATATATATATTAAAATGGTTGAAAGATTTAATAATTCATAAATTGGTCTTCGAAACATATTTTGCCGAAACGGTCGAAACATATCAAAACGGTTGAAACACGTCGAAACGCATCGAAATGACCAAAAAATCTTTCGAAATGAAACGTAGTGCTTATCTTTTCGATAAACTACCGAAATGAAACGTCTCGATCGAAACGGCTAAAACGAAAGTCCTGAATGTTGTTTCAGCGCGCATCCTGAAGTGTATGACCCAACATGCATGCAATAAAGAAAGTAGGCTGCTTCTACTATGACTTTCTTTATTGTTATTTCAGGTGAGTTCCAGTGGAGGCTATAATCATGCATGTATATAATCCAACAATATTCAAAGTGCAAAGCGCATCATTAACATCTTATTATATTTTTCCTCCCGTTTGGTGATTCCTTTCTTTCATCCGTTGACGTGGACTTTTCTCCTATGTTGATCTATTTTCTATTTTTATTTTATATTTATGTGATAATGTTGGATATCCTGGGCATTTCACGTTAAAGTGGCAATTGTGACAGGCCTGTCTGCTACTTCTTGGTTGGATCTGAATAATGAAGGACTAGAACGTGCAGCAGCGAACGGTAGAGGGAAGGGTTGATGTGGCCTTGACGGGAGGAGGTGACCATCAAACAGTGGTGATATGATACCACAGGTAAAGAAGAAAAAAAGTATTGTAATATTTTTATTTTTTAAAAAAAAGAGTTCTTTAGAAGAAGCAAACTATATTTTGTATCATATTTCATTAACTTTTTTCATGCAAAATGACTCGAGTACATCCCTTTATATATAATCCTTTAACTAATCTCTACATAAAATACCAAGAGTCATGTTTATAAATGAAACTCCGATTTTATACATGAAGAAAAATTCTAAGTGTCTTTCATAGGAAAGACTAAAGGTTATTTACTAATTTCAATATCTTCTGTTGAAACAAAATCTTTTGAGAACACAAAAGGTATCAAACAGCAACTCTTGATTTCATTTACAATTAAGTTTATTTATTTTTAACACCCCTTTTAAACTTAATTGTCTTCCATCCTTCATACCAAGTAAATCTTTGAATTTGTTGAAGAGATCGGCTCCAAGTGGTTTAGTAAAAATGTCCGCAACTTGATCATGAGTCTCCACATAAATAAGTTCTACATCTTTGCTCTTCACATGCTCCTGAATTGAATGAAAATGAACATCTATATGTTTGCTCCTTTGATGATAGACTGAATTCTTTATTAAAGCAATTGCCAAGTTGCTATCAATATAAATTTGTGTAGCTTCATTTTTTTTAGCAAAATCCTTAGCCACATTGCATGACTAATACATAAAGATGCCGCAATATATTCTGCTTTACAAGTTGAAAGAGTAATAATCGATTACTACTTAGCCATCCATGAGAATGTTGTTTCCTCTATGAAAAATACAAATCTAGAAGTACTTTTTCAGTTATCTAAGTCTTCACCCCAATCACTATTAGAATAGCCTTCAAGTTAAAAATTATTAGAATAAGAATAGAATAAGCCAAGGCTTAGAGTACCTTAAATATAACATAAGATTTTCTTAGCCACCTTCCAATGAAATGATTTTGGTTCCTCCGAACTAACTTACCAAACCAATGCCATATAATATGTCAGGTATAGTACATGTCAAGTGTCTTAATCATCGATCCTACCAAGATTTTGTAGAGTATAGGATCAATCACCTTGCCTTCATCATTTTTGGATAATTTTGCACCTTAATCCATTGGTGTGATAATAGGATTGCACTATTCCATCTTGAGTCTTTTAACCACTTCCTTTGCATGGTACTCTTGGGAAAGAAAAATTCATTTTCTAATTGATTCGCCTCTAATCCAAGGAAATAGGACATAAGTCTCATGTCAACCATTTCGAACTCCTTTGCCATTGCTTGTTTGAATTCTTTTATCAATTATATAAAATTGCCGATGAAAATAAGATCATCAACATACAATGAAATAAGTAATTTATCCCCATCCTTCTCTTTGAGCTTATTCATTAGGGCGTTGAACAAAGCCATTATCCTTGAAATAAGCATCAATTCTTGAATTCCAAGCCCTAGGTGCTTATTTTAAATCATAAAGCATTTTTTTTAATTTCAACACTTTGTCTTCTTATCTACTTCTGACATAACCCTTATTTACTCAATGTACCCTTCTTCATTCAAGTAGCCAATAAGAAAGGTTGATTTGACATCAAGTTAAAAAATCTTTCATTTATTTTGAGCCACCAAAGAAATCACCAAACAATGGTCTCCATTCGAGCAATGGGAGCAAAAACTTCCTTGTAGTCAATTTCGATCTTTTGCTTGTAACCTTTAGCCACAAGTTGTGCTTTGTATTTCTTCACTTGACCTTGAACATTCTTTTTTACTTGTAAACCAACTTTACTCCAATTGGTTCAATCCCACTTGGTAGAAAAGTGAGCTCCCATGTATCATTCTTCTCTATGGCTTTTATCTCTTCATTTATGGCTTTCCTTCACTTCTTATCTTTGATAGCATCTTTAAAAGAAATAATTTCTTCATTAGCTAAAAGATAAATAAGATTTAGGAGAGTTGTCACCTCATATAAGTCTTGAATGCTTCTTATCTTTAGTAGTGTTGAAACATCTTCACTCGATGAAGTAGGAGATGAAGGTGGAGTTGGCTCTCTAGTTTGCTCTTCGTTTGTTCTTCTTCATCTTGTATCATATCGCCATGCTACTGCTCCAATTCCAAATGCCATCTTCTTGGAACTCCACATCTCGACTTACAATGACTTTCTTCTTCGTTGGTTCATAAAGTTTATAGGCTTTGGATCTTCCATTGTAGCCAATGATGATGCATGATAAGCTTTTATCATCTAACTTGCTTCTCCTTTGATCTAGAATATGTGTACAAGCTATGCACCCAAACACCTTCAAATGAGAGATATCAGGCTTATAACCACTCCATTCTTCTTGTGGTGTTACTTCATCTAAATTCTTGTGGAGCATCTATTAAGCAAGTAGACCGCACAATTGATGGCCTCACCCCAAAACTACTTTGGCATCTCCTTTGATTTAAGCATGCTTCAGATCATGTCAAGTACAGTTTGATTTTTTCTTTCTACGATGCCATTTTGTTGAGGTGAGTATGGTGTGGTCAAGGGTCTCCAAATGCCATGAGTTCTACAAAAAGCTTCAAACTCCTTGGATGTGAATTCTCCTTCATGATCTGACCGCATCGCCTTGATGGTATAGCCACTTTGATTCTCTACCAAAGTTTTAAATTCCTTGAAAGCTTGAAATGCTTCTGACTTCTCTTTCAAGAGATACATCCATATTTTTTTTGCTAAAATCATCAATAAAAGTTAGTAAATAGCAATGACCTCCAAATGAGCTTGAAGTGATCGGTTTGCAAATATCGGTGTGGATAAGTTGAAGTAGTGTTTTTGCTTTATTGTAAGACTTTTTGGAAAGCTCCTCCTTGGGTGTTTGCCAATAATACACCCCTCACATATTTTATAGGGACATCGATATAGGGCAGCCTCTTCATCATTCTCTTACTTGAAAGAAGCTTTAGAGCACCAAAGTTTATATATCCAAATTGCAAATGCTAAAGCTAAGGAACGTCCTTCATACATGCACTTAGACATTTAGCAGTAATATGATTTATGTTTAGCACAAACATGCAATTATTTGACATAGGAACATAAGCATTAATTTATTTTGTTTCCGTAGATAGAAGCTTCCTTCCATCAGTTGCACATCAAACCCTCTCTCCAAGAGTTTCTTAATACAGAATGTTAGTTTTTATATCAGGCACATAATAGACATTGAAATAAACTATTGGCTTTCATCTTTGAGTTAAATAAGTATTTTACCAATCCTCTTCATGTTTACCTTGGAAGCATCTCCAAATGAGACATGGCCATTCACCAATTCATCAAGCTCCATGAAAATTTCTTTGTGCCCTGAGATATGGTTACTTGCACTGGAGTCTAAGTACCATATATTTTGATTGGTAGCTTCTCCTCCTTTTCATGCTAGTAGAAGCAAGTCATCTCCACCTTCTTTCTTCTTGGCATAATTAGCTTTCTTATCAACTTGATTAGAGTAGCACCCAAAAGAATAATTCCCAAACTTATTGCAATTATAATATTGAACTTGACCCTTGTCATACCTTTGGCCTCTTCCTCTTTGTCCTCTTCTTCCACATTCTGGATGCCTTCCTCATGTTGTTGTGGTCACCACGGTCTCCATCATGACCATAAGCTCCACCTCAACCTCTACCATGAGCACGTTCTTTGCCATGACTATGACTTCTTTAGCTACTTTCGCTTCTTGATCCTTCTTTTGTTATTGATGGAGAGCTTGCTTTGTAAGTTTGCTCCAATGGCTTTTGTTTTCTCTTTATTATTCTTGGCTTATGGACTTGAAGCGAACCAATAAGCTCATCCATCATCATAAATGTTCAAGTCTTTGGACTCTTCAATGGCAACTACAACATAATCAAATTTGTGGTCCAAAATCGTACAGGTTTTTCTATGACCCAATTATCATCAAGTGTGTCACCATTCCTCCTCAATTGGTTCTCAACGATCAATACTCTTATAAAATAGTCTGACACAAGTTTAGACTCCATTTGCAAAGCTTCAAACTCGCCTCTTAAGCTTTGAAGGCAAACTTTCTTTACTTTTTCTACACCTTTGTAAGAATTTTGTAAGATCTCCATGCTTGCTTGGATTGGGTAGCACTAGCGACCTTTTCAAAAGTGGCCTTATTTGAGCCTTGGTAGATGAAGTAGAGAGCCTTTTTTGTCTTTCTTCAAAGTCTTTTGTTGTTGCATCATAAGAATATCTTTATCTTTGGCTTCTTCATAGCCTTTCGACTAAGTCCCAAATATTTTAAGATTCAAGCAATGCTTTTATTTGGATGCTCCAACTCTCATAGTTGGTATTATGAGATGAGGAATAGAAAGCACTCTAATAGCCATGCTCTTGCTCTAATATCACTTTGATATGATAAATAGAGGAGGAGAGGAGTATTGCAATATTTCTCACTAAAGAATAAAGATGATAGAATTCTTTAGAAGAAGAGAACTATACTTTATATTATATTCCTTCAACTTTCTTCATGCAAAATGACTCAAGCACATTCCTTTATATAGAGAATTTTACAATCCTCTAAATAATCTCTACACAAAATACCAAGAGTTATATTTATGAATGACACTTTGGTTTTATACATAAAAGGAATTCAAAGTATCTTTCATAGGAAAACTAAAGGTTATTACTAATTTCAATATCTTCTCTTGAAACAAGGTCTCAAACAACATCTCTTGATTCCATACGCAATTAAATTTATTTATTTTCAACATGCTACACTTGTTGCGCTCATCCCACTTTGAAACTTGCTGTCATCTTAATGATTGATGGGTTCAAGCAATATGCCATCGCTTTTGTAGAGAAAACAAAAGCAAGTAGGCAAGATTCTATGGGCGTAATCGCGGACGTCACTCAGAAAGTATGCCACTTGATATTGTCTTGTCATCGATAATTTATCGGTGTGGAAATCTTTTCTTCCGTGCATAAAAATTTGCTGCTAGTAAACTGGCCAACCACGGCTCGAATGAGCATTGAATGTATGCATTATTCAACTACTCGAAGGTGGTGCTTTCCTTGGCCCACATTGTCTTCATCTTAGAAGACATCGAACATAGCTTAGAGCCTAACCTCTGATCCATTTTTTTAATTATCAATCCAGGGATTGCTTGTGTATCACACCAAACATGGATTAATTAATTCATGAGAAAAGTTTCTACTTACTATATAAATAAATTATTATTTTTTAATTATAGATCCAAAGGTTGCTAGAGTATCACACCAAACATGGACTAATTAATTCATAAGAAAAGTTTCTACTTAATTACTATATAAATAAATTAATTAAAAAAAAAAAAGCAAAGGACGTGATGCACAGGTTTGAAGGGATGGAAATCCAGTGTTTGTTAAATGATCCATCCAACTCCGTAATTAATTAAGGTTGAATTGAGATTTTAAAATTTTAAATTAGCATTGGTTCAAAAATCTAAATTAGAGATTCAAACCTATATATGTAACTTCAACACAGCGCTAATTTGTAATTGGTAGTGGAAAGTATCTGTATAAGAGCAAGGGGTATGATAGGATCCGATTGTAAATCAAGAAGGAATTTAAGGAACATACATTTGAAATTAAAAATAAAAATAAATATTAAAATTTAATCATCATGTCTGCTTGTGCCAAATTTGATTTATTCAAAAGCTTCAAATAATTTTTCAATTAGGAAAGCACTCATCAAAAGCGCTACATCTTAGTTCTTTCTTTTCTTGTCTTCCAACAAATGTATTCTCAATGTAAAGAAACTGATCGCAAATATAAGAAAATGAGAAGAAACTTTGCCTGGTAATGTTGAAATCCTAATAGATCTTCCATTATGAGTCACTATTTCGGATCTACACAAATCATCAACCATATCATCCAATAGAGATGTGCATAAGCCAAAATCATATGGAACACATATTTCAATAATGGTTTCATCCCATTAAACCAGATAAGTTCAACTAGTTTTATAATCTAAAATCATTAACAATTAATAGTAGCTCGGATATTGAAAATTTACAACATTCTCTTTAAGCAACATTAATTGTAGTTGTTTAAATTTGAAAAATATCTACTTATTTGAAAACAACACTCTAGTTGAATAATTAAATTTTAATGTTAGCATAATTTTAAAAATATTTGGCTCGGTAACCCAATGCCTTGAAACAAAAAAAAAAAAATCGTCCCATAAAAGCTACCAACATCAAATCATGGTAGTCATTATTCCTCTTATTGATATAGAATCAATTCATGGTCACAAGTGTCAAAAACCTCCACTAACATAGGCCATGATATGATAGTGTGATAAGAAAATAGCACACCATATATGATTCCAACTAATCACATTATTTCTTATCAAACCATATGCATCAACAAGTCAGAGAAATACTGAATCACATTCATAATATGCTAGTATATCTCAAGTAAAATGCCTTGAGATTTTCACATGGTATCATCAATAAGATATATGCCACAAATACTCAAGACTAATACCAAGTCTTAGGATTTCCGCAACATATGATATGTCATATATATAAAAATATATACATATAAATATCAAAGCAATGTGGCATCAACAGGATCAACGATGATCATCATTTAGATTTTTATCAAATAAATATACCTAAAAAAATGGGTTCCAAAATAAATTAACATGTAAGAGTTTAACATATATAACTAACTCCCACTAACAAAGTATATCAAAAGATTCTAAAACACCCGTATAATCATGTATTTCATAACCAAAGGGGCCTTAATCCTTTGGTCAATATATCAATAACCATACTCTCTTTATCAATATACTAAACAATAATGTCTCATTTCTTTATTAGTTTTTTGATTGTGAGATATTTATTCTCCAAATATTTAGATACACTGATACTTTTATTCTTCTTCAAAAAAAATATTACAAAATTATTATAGTAAATATTTAATGGTCTAAAGATGAAATCAATAAAATTAATCCTAAAATCAAACTCTTAAATCATATAGCTAATGTTGCAATTTTATAGTATGCAATAGATTCTAGCATAGTACAAAAAGTCATAAATGGTTATTCAATACTATTACAAAATATGACTTCTCTATGTAACATAAAAATATAGCCTGAAGTGGATTTCATATCATCAAAATAAGTAGCAAAATCTTAGTTTAGGCAACCAATTACTCAACAATTATATTTCTTCCTATAAATAAGCATAAAATCTTTTATTCTTATAAAAATCTCATCACTTTCCTAGTATATTTCAAATCAAGATTTGATAAATATTTTCTAAAAACTCAATGTACAAGTAGTGTCTCGTCTAGTATTGACTTGTGTATACATCAACTTACCAACTAAACTAGCATAAGGTACATTCTTCATGCACTCTCAAAATCAGTTTTGGAGTATTAATTGAAACCAAACTTATCACCTTTGATAATAGGTACAACTCCAAACTAACAATTCTACATATTAAACCTACTAAGCACATAATCAATATAGATTCTATGAAGTCCTTAGATCTATCATGGAGAACAAAAGATGTCTTAAAATCTTGTTCCCATTGACCATATGGTATATATTGACCATATGGTATATATAGTGATTAATCTTATCTCCCAAGATTACAATTCAAGAAAGCTATTTTCACATCTATTTCGTGAAGCTTCAGGTTAAATGAGCTACTAGTACCATAATAATTCTAAAAGAATCTTTCAAAGAAATATGTGAGAGAGCCTCATTATAATGATATAACAGAAATCTTCTTACCTAGTAGATCTCCTCATATGTGCATCTACAATAGTTTCTTGTGAATGAGACATTTCAAAAGGAGCAGGATTAAGAACAAGAGGTCTAATATCCTATTGTTCATAATCTATTATTTTTATAAGTATAGGCATAACATTTTATGTAATAAAGACAAAGAAATAATAACAAATCTATTAGATTTACTATCATCAATAAACTGTTGGCTTTCAATATGATCGTCATCAAGCTCTAAAAAGCTTAGTTATCATAGACTCCACAATCTTACCACATGTAGGAAAATAGATCTGCATCCCTTGAAATTGGATACCCAATAAAATAATAATGGATAGTTATAGGGTTAGTTTTGTTAAAAGAATAATAAATCCTAACCTTTGCAGGATAAACCCAAACACAAAAGTTGTTCAAACCAAGTTTTCTTCCTATCCACAACTCAAAAGGTATTTTAAAAATAAGCTTACTATACTCTATAAAGCATATGCAAAGCAGTCTAAATAGTCTTATCCTAAACAAACATAGGAAAGTTAGGCCTACATATCATACTCCTTATCTATGGTTGTGTTTCTTAACCACACCATTTTGATCAAGACTACTAGTTAATAAATATTTGGCAAATAAACTCATTTTCTATTTTATTGCATCATGTTTGCTATAATACTCATTCTCATGATTGGACCTCATAGCTTTAATAACCTTCTCTAATTATTTCTAAACTTTATTTTGAAGATCTTAAATTTTTAAGAGATTTAGTTTTTTTTTCCTCAGATAGAGATAATTATAATAAAAGAAGTCATTGATAAAGTAATATAATATTTATTATCAAATAAAATAAGTGACAGAGGACCACTAATATTAGAGTGTACAATCCCAACAAGATCGATACTATAAGTTGCATTTATTCTTAGACTTAGTTAATTTACCCCTAATATAATCAAAATAAGTTTCTATATCTCTAAAATCAATAGAGGATAAAATATCACCTTTTTTAACTCTTTTAACTTACTCTCTTTTTAGTAATGTGACCTAAAGATTTAAGTCACAATGTTAAAGATTTCTCTTTAATTAAGGGACTTTTCGATGCAACTTTGATTTTTAATATTAGAGCAGGTACATATATTATTATGAGTCAAGGATAGTTTACACAAAATCAAATAAAAAAATTACCAATTATTTATTAGTTCAAAACTAAATCAATCTTTTATCTTCGATATGAAAACAATATCATTCTTCATCCAAAACAGAAACTGATCAGAATCCAATTCTTTCTAATGGATAAGTTAAAAATAGGACTCTAAATTTAAACTATCGCCTCTATGAATTCAACCTCAATACAAAGCAATATAAACAGTTTTGATTTAGTTAAATTCTATAAACAAGAAATTAAGAGCATGATGAACCACAAAACTATTTTCTCTAGCACTTAGGTTGCTCTCTATTAGCTAACTCAATGTATTCGAAGGATTTATCTTTTGCTCTCTAAATCTCTTATTTTCTCTCTTGTTATCCTAAGGTTCTTAGCCTCAACATCAATCACACTCCACACAAATACTAAAGATAGCACCAAGATCAATCAAGCTCTAATTATATCATTATTGGGTTTAGAAGTGAAGAGGTCTTTTATAAGTAAGATATCACATGTAGACTAATCATAAAATTAGAAAGGAGAGATATAAAATTCAAATGACTAATAGAAATACTCATGTTATATAAAGATAAGTCGAGATATTTTAGAATGAAACAACCAAATGGAATTTACATGCTTTGTGAGAGAGTTGGTAGGAATCAGTAGAGCACCTATTTTTAAATGTTATTTTTGTGCCAATGCTAGCGAGACTTGACTTTTGGGATAAACACTTATCCAACTTTGATATGAAGAATGTAGTTCTATCAGTGAAGATTTTATAGGCTATTCAAAGTGAAGGGGATCAGATTTTATGGTAATTAATTTTTTATTATTAGAAATAAAAGACTTTTGAGAATCAAAGATTAACAATGTTCTTCTATGCATCTTTTATTCCCAAAATTAAAGACAAATAAGATTTTTTAGAATAAGTTTTTTCACTCCAAACAAAGGAACTTTAGATTATGATCAATTTATCCAAGATCTATGTGGGTATCTTCACTCCAAACAATCCTTTTGCTATGAAAGAGCGATCTCAATTAAATCATTATGCCTTCTTTTGTCTCATTTTTCCTAGTATTATGTATGAGGTTCCTGGAAGAGTTATGCCCTAAAAGCCAATTGCAATTTAATTGTTATAGGGTTTCTTTTATTCTTTCAAATCTGAACCATTAGATGATGTCTTAATCTGGACCATTGGATGGTGTCTTATTTTGGACATTGTCATAAAATAAGTATGGAAAGTTATCAACATGAGAAGGGCATGGATAAGGCTTATCAACGGATAAGTCTTTTGAGTGGATACATCTTTTCACTCTCTTTATAGCACCTCTCTCCGTAGCGCCTCATCATGATGAGGCACTATCTTTAGGACATGCCTCATCATGATGAGGTGGGATGAGATGTATGGATGGGATGCATCAGCATCCCTTCTCTAATAAATATGAAGGCCTCCCGTGGTTCATAATACATAGAATTCATCCAAAGAGAAATAAACTCTCATATTTCCTTAATTTCTCTTTTAGGTCTTATTCTGAATCAAGATAAGGGTCTTCTTCAGAATAAGAGGTTATCTTGTCCAGAACCAAGACAAGAAGGTCCTTTTAGGACAAAAGGCTGTCTTATCCTGAACCAAAACAAGAAGGTCCTTTTAGGATAAGACAAGGAGGTCTTATTCAGGACAAGAGGCTTTGAAGATTTTGTAAGAGAAAGAATAATAGAAGGAAAAGAAAGTAAGCCAATCAAATCGTTAAAAGGATTAAAGCATCAAGGATCAAAGTTTTGAAGGAGCCAGAGTCTTGAACCCAGTTTCTATGTGGATCAATGTTGAAGGGTGAACACTTGGGCACCTTATGGATATTCCAACATATTGGATTTAGCGTTGTAGGTATTCTTCTTATCCTACATTTACTATTTATTTATTTGATTGTTACCATTAAGGAGATCTTGGTTATTAAGGGTTTCATGCAAATATATTTCATTGAGAAATTTATAAAATTCATACGCTTTTGATGCATTATCAGGTATGCATGAAAACCCTAACAGTGGTATCAGAGCCATCCTTAAATGGTGCAATCAAATGATCATGCATGTTGGAGGATCCAAAAATGCTATGTGATAGCAATATTAGATATTATGATATGAAGCATGTTTATTAAAATGCTATGTGATAGCAATATTAGATATGATCAAGCATGTTCATATTCCTTAATATGTTTGCTTCTTGCTTAAGAAATGTAAAGTATATTGGATGTGCTAAAAGATCAGAAATCCCTCACATAAAATTATATTAAGTCGTAGTGTTAAAAATACTTTGAGCTAACCCAATCTAGAATAATTGACTGAGTTAGTGTCTACGAAAGCACTCAAGGTGGTTACTTAATTAGGACCTTACTATCTGAGTAAGGGGAGCCTCCACGTGCTTACTTGGCTAACTATTGGATTATCTTTTATGGATAAGCTTAATGTTGATAAAACACTACGCTCAGCCTTCCTTCATGCCTAGACATTATTTTCTTAAGATCCATGTTAGTTTGTTGTGTACCCATAAGGCTAGTTATGGGAACTGATATAATATTGTCTTGGTGCATAACTGAGTCTTGGTGCATAAAGATGCTTACAGTATATTTTAATATGTAGCTTTATTGTGTATCCATAAGAGCAGCATTATTCAAATATGATTGTATGAAAATGAAGGGTCTGACTTAACTAAAGAATTATAGTTTGTTATGTGCCCACAAGGCTATGAATATTTTAGAGGACAAGATAAAGTTGAGAATTATATGAGATGCAATTGGAAAGAGTTTTCTATCTTTGAACTCATAAAGGTTGTTGTGTACTCATAAGGTATTTATGATAAATTAGGATCTTAACCCCACTAAGAAAAATTAGTATGTTTCTCGTTTATCATAGGAGAGGGCTATGATAAGTCGATAAAATAGTGAAGGTAACAATTAGATAAAAGTCCTTGTTTAATTGTATACATATCATCATGATTGGTCTACTTAAGTTAGTTTTGTTCTTTGTTTATGTAGAATTAAATCTATATTAGATGGCTTCTTTACTATCATTGAGAGGCATTTTAGATGCCAACAAGTTGATCGGTCCAAATTATATAGATTGGTTGAGAAATCTCAAGATTTATAAGAGTTTTCTTATAGCTATGAAGCCTGATGCAAGAGTTGCATCAAAAGTATGTTTGTGTTACATACCAACTTGTCATTAAGTTCTTCAAATTCTAATTCTAGGGTATTAGATACCGGTTGTGGTTCTCATATATGCAAGTCATTATATGACTACAGAAAATTAGAAGTTTGAAGAAAGATGACTTCGAGCTATTTGGTGCTGAAGAAGAATTCCTTCAGGCAGAAGCTATTGGAACTTATATCTTGGAGTTTCCATCCGGCAAGCTCCTGAAACTAGAAGACTGTTATTATATGCCAAAAATCATTAGAAATGTAATTTCTATTCTTTGTTGTTAAAGAAAGGTTTTGAAATTAATGGAAAGAGCAATTATTGCTTTATTTCTTTTCTAATGAATTCTATTGCAAAGGCATTATGAAAAATGGCCTTCTAGTTTTCTGTCTTAATGACAATATATTTCATGTTGATGAAAGTAACAAAGGAAAGAGCGAGAATGTTAATAATGCATTCTTTTGTTATTGCCGACTTGATCATATTAGTGAGTCAAAATTACATAAGTTATACAAAGAAGAGTTCTTTGATCCTTATAATTTTGAATCATTAGAAACTTGTGAATCTTGTTTCGTGGGTAAAATGACCAAATCTCTCTTCTTAGGACCTAGAGAAAGGGCAAATGAGTTGTTAGGACTTATGCATACAGATGTGTGTGGTCCTATAACAACTCTAGCTAGAGATGAATACTCTTACTTCATCACATTCACTGATGATCTATCAAGGTATGGACATATGTATCTTTTAAAACATAAGTCTGAAGCTTTTAATAAATTTAAAGAGTATCAAAGTATGGTCGAAAATAAACTAAGAAGTGTATTAAAATTCTTCGTTCTGATCGAGAAGGACAATATCTTTCTAGTGAGTTTTTAGACTATCTTAAAGAAAAGGGTATTCTCTCTGAATGGACACCTCCATATACACCACAATTAAATGTTGTAGCGGAAAGAAGGAATCATACTCTATTAGAGATGGTACGGTCCATGATGTGCTTTATGAATCTTTCTATTTTTTTATGGGGATTTATCCTAGAAATTGCTGCATATATTTTAAATAAGGTATCTTCTAAGTATGTACCTAACACTCTATATGAGATATGAAGAAGAAAGAAGCCAAATCTTAAGTATCTTAATATATGGGGCTATCAAGCTTATGTTAAAAGAAATTTTGGACATAAGCTAAGTACTAAATCAGATAGGTGTATATTTGTAGGTTGTCCTAAAAATAGTATAGGATATATCTTTTATAATCCTACTAAATATAAGATTTTTGTTAGTAAGCATGTTATTTTCATGGAGAAAGAGTTTTTCCTTGAAAAGGGCAATGATAGAAGAAATAAACTTAAAGAAGTTCAAGACCTACAAATTGAGATAAATAATATTCCTCAACCAGACGTACCTATGAATAAGGTACAACCACACACATCTCCTTTTTGAAGATCGGATAGAGTACAAAGAGTACTGAAGAAATTGGGTTTATTATAGAGAATGATAAAGCCTGCATCATTGAGAATGATGATCGACTGACCTATTCGAAGGCTGTCATGGGTAAGGACTATGATCAATGGCTGAAGGCCATAAAATCCAAAATATATTCTATGTATACCAACCAAGTGTGAACTTTGGTTGATGCACCTGAGGGTGTAACCCTTATAGGTTGCACATGGGTATATAAGAAGAAGAGTGGAGTTGATGGCCAAGTAGATACATACAATGCTAGACTAGTGGCAAAAGGTTTCAAACAAAAACAAAAAATTGACTATGATAAAACTTTTTCGTCAGTAGCTATGCTCAAGTCTATTGAATTATATTTGCAATAGCTACATATTATGATTATAAAATCTGGCAGATGAATGTCAAAATCGCATTCCTTAATGGCCATATAGAGGAAGAGGTTTATATGACTCAGCCAGAAGAATTTGTCTCAAGTGAAAGAACAAATCAAGTATGCAGGCTTAAGAAATCTATTTATGGATTAAAGCAAGCATCGAAAGTTGGAACATTTATTTTGATATGGCAGTCAAAGAGTTTGGCTTTATTAAAAATATGGATGAATCTTGTGTATATAAGAAGATAAGTGGGAGTGCTATTATCTTCTTAGTAATGTATGTAGATGACATACTTCTCATTGAAAATGATGTTCCAATGTTGCAATCGGTCAAGACTTGGCTATCACAAAGGTTTTCCATTAAAGACTTGGGTGAATCATCTTATATACTGGGTATAAAGATCTATAGGAATAGATCTAAAAGGATGTTGGGCTTATCCCAGTCAAGGTACATAGATAAAGTGCTAAAAAGATTTAGCATGGATGAGAGTACAAGAGGTTACTTACCTAAGACATCTGAAGAGAGGAATAGAATGAGTTCTATTCCATATGCATAAGTAGTAGGGTTGATAATGTATGCTATGCTATGTACCAGGCCTGATATTGCTTATGCCTTGGGCTAACAAGTAGGTTTCAGGCTGATCCAGGAGAGTATCATTAGAAAATAGTGAAAAGCATTCTTAAGTACTTAAGAAGGACTAAAAATATTTTTCTAGTATATGGAGGATCATAATTGAAATTAGAAGGTTATTTAGATCCTAGTTTTCTGTCAGATCCAGATGATAGCAAGTTTATTTTAGGATATGTCTTTACTATGAATGGTGGAGCAATTTGTTGAAAGAGTTTCAAGCAGCAAATTATAGATGTCTCAGTTACCGAGGCAGAGTACATTGCTACAAGTGAAGTAGCTAAGAAAGCTGTCTAGATGAAGAAGTTTATCATAGAGTTAGGTATAGTTCCTAAGATTGCTAAATCAGTACTAGTTTATTGTGATAACACTGGAGCTATTGCACAAGCAAAGGAACCAAGGTCTCATTATAGATCCAAGCACATTCTAAGACGCTTCCATCTCGTTCATGAGATTATCGAAAGAAAATACATCAAGATTGAATGAGTAAATACAAAGAATAACCTAGCATACCCATTCACTAAAGCTCTACCTCAACAGTAGTTGATCACCACTTTGATTGTATGGGGTTAAAATATAAGAGCAATTGGCTTTAGTGCAAGTGGAAGAATGAAATAGTTGTGCCCTAAAAGCCAATTGCAATTTAATTATGATAGGATTTTTTATTCTTTCAAATCATGTATATGATATTTTGCTTATAAATAAAAGGCATTATGTTTCATTATTCGCTGCTTCTTATAATTATGATGAACCTCATACATTAGGGCAATGGTTTTAGGGCTATAATGAGATCATGCCAGTTAAACCTAAAATCCTAAAACCTTAATCTAAAATATTCTTAATCGCTGGTACTTTGAGTCAAGGATCAATGCTACCAGAAAGACTGACACATCTTATGTATGCTTGATGCAGAGGATGATTAATCTCATAATCACTTGTGTGAGACACTAATACAAACATGTGGATACTCTTTAGAGGAATGAGTTCAATGAATTGACCTACCAAGAAATATCGTATGGATACTTACTTATTTGTTAAAAGATGATTCTCTAAGTGGGAGTTGTGCAAGTGATCCTTAGACCTGAAATCACCATAGTATCTTATGCATATAAATCCATGTTTTAGTTTACACTCATTTAGAATATTAAGTTGTGTATGAGGTATTCTGGATGTGGTAGATTATGTACAAAGATTATGAGTAGATCAATAAGGAATCAATCACTTCTAGTAAGAAGCCTATATCCTACTTGCTCTAATCTTATGATGATTCAGGAAGTTTTGATCAAAGCAGAATAAAAAATTAGAAAGTATTTCTAATCTTTCATTAATTAAATTATCATTAGAAGATTAAGAGAAACATGAATAAGTAATTGAGTTTGATATTGATCCATACTCATATATTTATTTAGGGTACAGTACGATTGAAGAATTAAATTGTATGATAACTTTTCACTGAAGGGTATATTGGTATATCCATTAAATTTTATATCTTCTAGGTAGACATGATACGTTGCTGGACGTCAATCTTGTCTTGTAGGTTTGATTGGATTAAAGAGTTTGATTTGATCAACAATTAGAAAGGGTTCTAATTGTCAAGTTCGGGATCGCATTGATTGGATCTATAAGGATTAAAAATATTCTAATCATGATAGGTCAACTTGCACCCACACCTACTACTGGCTAGATGTGGAACCCAATGGATCACATACAAAGGAACTATCAAGGGTCTAATTGGATTAGATCATGTTTGCGGGATAGACATACTAGCATGTGTTGCAAACCTTAGCTTCTGATTGAAATTAGATTTGAATCTTATTCTTGTATTAGGGTAATCTAATATGATTAGATCATGATCTAATATGGGTTGGCCAAGAGTTGAAACCCAATTGGCTTTATTTGGACCATTGGATGGCTCTTTAGATAATGGATCTGGACTGTTGGTCAGTGGCTCAATTTGGACCATTGGATGATGATGTCTTAATCTGGACAATTGAATGATGTCTTAATCTAGACCATTAGATGATATCTAATATGAAAAATTGGATGGTGTCTTATTTTGGATATTGTCATGAAATAAGTGTGGAAGGTTATCAACGTGAGAAGAGCATGGATAAGGCTTATCGACGGATAAGTCTTTTGAGCAATACGTCTTTCCGCTCTCTCCATAGCGCCTCATCATGATGAGGCACTATCCTTAGGACATGCTTCATCATGATCTGCATCCCTCCGCTTCTTATAAATAGGAAGGCCTTTCGTGATTCATAATATATAGAATCCATCCGAAGAGAAATAAACTCTTATCTCTCCTTAATTTTTCTTTTAGGTCTTGTCCTAGACAAAGACAAAGAAGTTTTCTTTAGAAAGAGGTTGTCTTGTCCAAGGATGCCCTTTTAGGACAAGAGGTTGTCTTGTCCTAAACCAAGACAAAAAGGTCTTATTCAAGACAAGAGGCTTTAAAGGATTTTGTAAGGGAAAGAAAATTAGAAGAAAAAGAAAGCAAGCCAATCAAATCCTTTAGAAGGATTAAAGCATCAAGGATCAAAGTTTTGAAGGAGTCAGAGACTTGAACCCAATTCTTATGTGGATCAATGTTGGAGGGTGAACACTTGGGCACCTTATGGATATTCCAACATCTTGGATTTAGCGTTGCAGATATTCTTCTTATCCTACATTTACTATTTATTCATTTGATTGTTACTATTAAGGAGATCTTGGCTATTACGGGTTTCATACAAATATATTTCATTAAGAAATTTATAAAATCCACACGCTTTCGCTGCGCTGTCAGGCGTGCATGGAAACCCCAACAGTTCCATTAACTAATAGGTCAAGAATTGTATGCCCATTTTTCTAATCCTTCCCATTGATAAAAAATCCTTTTTATATTTTTTTCTTTTTTTAAGAATAACAAGGGATACCTTTCCTTGTAACAAAAGTGTTTCTTATTTTTCTTTCATCTTTGAGAATCAAAGGACATTATTTAATTTGCACCTAGTTCAAAGGACCAATAACTACATAACAGAGCTAATGCACCGTACCTTAAACTCCCAAGTTGGGTAATTTGGAGGGTTGATAAGTTTAAGAGAGCCTTGCTATAGAAGGGTAAGGATAAGGATACCATCGGCAGCTTACATTGCTTGTGAACTAGGAGAGCATTTATAAAAATAAAAAGAAAGGGAGGCTAGGCATTTAGAACCTCAAGAATATATATCTCGAACTGTTAGCCAAGTAGGCATAGAACTTCTCAATTAGACTGAGGGATGATGTGCTATTTGATTGAGACTTATTTCTAAAGCCTATTACTTGAAAGATTGATTAACTATGCTAAGGAGTTGAGGGTTATGGAGGGCATCACCACCATAGAGAGATATAGACAAGGACTTGGACGCCTTTTAGAATTGTGTATATTTTAGACTTGGAGATGGGGCAAATTTCAGATTTTATGAAAATTGTTATGTTGCTCCAATTCTGTTAACTCTTCGAAGACCCATACGACTGGTCTTGTACGAAACACTCCTTGGTGGCCTCTAGTTGAATGATAGAGCTCGGAGGCAGGTGCTACAACATCAAGGTCCCTCGTCATTGTTGAAGTATATCCATTTGGAGCAGCTCTAGTTTGCTAGCCAATTTGCACATCTCCTTCTTGGGATGTTCTAGCCTGAAAATCTCTCCTAATGGCGTATTCAGTGTCGATTCCTTATAAAGCTTATAAATTAATGTTGACTCATCTACAAATGTTGTAAAGCAGTGTGAAAAGCCTACACTCTTGAAACAAATTACATACTTGGGACATCTTGTTATGGATGGAGCTTAATTTCATCAAGAGGAGTTTGAATTCAATTTTGAATTCGATTTGGCTAACCAAGGAAGCTGATTTTGGGGAGGATTTGTTGCAACTTCCAAATCTGATCTTGGGAAGGATTTGTTGGAGATTTTCAGGGTAGCAAATCGGTCCATGGTTGCCAAAAGTGTGGAGCCAGTTTTGGAAATCAGTCCATGGTTGCCAAAAGTGTGGAGCCAGTTTTGAGATGGGATTAGATAGGAGGAGAGTCTTGGATCCTTGGTGTGTCTTCTTCAACCGTGAAGTTGAGCAAAAAAAAAAAAAAAAAGAGAATAGGAGGCTCTGTGAGGACATCCTCCATGTGCTGTAGATCTTGATTCAACTCTTTAGATCATAAGAGTTTCTGAGAGAGAGTGTTTTGAGGCTTGTACCTGATTCAACTCTTAATGAAGCCTTGCAGATCCTGTGCCGCCGTAGACGTAGCCCAGTTTGGGTGAACCACGTAAAATCCTTGTCTCTTGCTGTTTTCTTTTGGATTTTGGTTCCTATTATTATTCTGTATTTTTATTGATTATATCGCAACTACATGCTTGGCCGTACTAATAGCGATCTTATTAGAGGAATATTTGTATTCCTTATAAATTGGTATCAGAGCTTCATTTTCTTCATATTATTAGGGTCGGACAAATCAACAAAGAGATGGCAGAAGACAAGATCAAAATCAAGAAATTCAATGGTCATAATTTCGGATGGTGGAGGATGAAAATTGAGGACTACCTATATCAGAAGGATCTTTACCTTCCATTAGAGGGAAAGAAGCCGGATTCAATCAGCGACTCAGATTGGATGATTCTGAATAGAAAAGCCTTGGCCACGATCAGATTATCGTTGACACCTCAAGTGACGTATAATATTGCAAAGAAAAGACCACCGTGGATATGATGACCTCTTTAACAAAGTTGTATGAAAAACCTTCCACCTCGAACAAGATATTTCTCATGAAAAAGCTCTTCAATTTGAAGATGGCTGAGAATAGTTCAGTGACGGAGCATCTGAACAAGTTCAACACGATGATTAATCAATTGAAGTCGGTCTCTGTTGCCTTTGATGATTCATTCAGTGCTCTTCTTTTCTTATGTTCCTTACCAGAGAGTTGGGACAATCTTGTGATGACAGTCAACAACTCGGTATCAGGTAACCTTACATTCAATGATGCAGTTAGTTGTATATTGAATGATGAGATAAGAAAGGGCTGTGGGTGGGACTTCTACAAGTGCTGCACTCATGGTGGATACCAGAGGAAGATCACAGGAGAGGAAGAAGTCAGAGAAAGGCCGGTCCAAGAGCAGAGGAAAGTCCAAAGGGAGATTTCCCATGAAGTATTGGAACTGCGGGAAGAAAGGTCACATAAGCAAGGATTGTTGGGGTAAGAAGAAGGAAAAAGGTGTAGAGAGCAACATAGAAGGTCAAGAAGCAAATGTTGTGAGTACTATTGAGCGTAATTTTGAGGATGTGTGCATGTCAGCCGGCGATGGGGCAAACTCAGATCTGTGGTTTGTAGACTCAGGGGCTTCTTACCATTGCAGCTCAAAGAGACACCAATTTTTAGATTTTATCCAAGGAGATTTTGGTCATGTCATAGTTGGCAATGAACAGCAGTGCAGAATTATGGGTAAGGGAACAATTGTACTGAAGCCAGTGATAGACGAGAATTGAGACTTGCACAAGCCAGATACATCCCAAAGTTAAAGAAAACCTAATTTCTACCAGCCAGCTTGATGTTGAGGGTTATGTATCAGTTTTTGGTAATTCTCAGTGGAAGATTACTAAAGGGTCTATGGTTGTTGTCAAAGGGAAGCGGATAGGCACTCTCTACTTCTTAGAAGACAGTGAGAATTTAGTTTCAGTGGCAGCAGGAGACACGGGTACAGTGACTACATTATGACACAGGAGGCTCGGTCATCTTAGTGAGAAGTGTTGGCCCAGATGGCAACCCAAGAGGGGGGGTGAATTGGGTTCTTAAAAAATTTAACCTTTGAAAACGATTGACTTTGAGATAGATAAAATTAAGTGTAAAGCGAATATTAATCACAAACAAAGAGATAGAGAGAGAGACAATCAAAGCATGGCAAACACAAAGATTTTATAGTGGTTCGGTGTATCCAACACCTACGTCCACTTCCAAGATCCACTTGGGTCCACACTATAATCCTCTTGATTTTAGTCGAGTTGTTTTACAAGCTCACAACTCAGAACTTGTTGTTTTCCCCAGGATCACAACGAACCCAGCTGGTTTTCCGGGCTCAACAGCACAAAACCCAAACACAAGCTAATCTAGCTTGCTCTGAGGTATACTACCTCCACTAATTCAATCCC
>UESW01004034.1:733369-789221 GCA_900491605.1 Calamus simplicifolius
CCTCTTCAGCTCTATCTCTCTCAGCTCTTTCTTCCCGTCCTCCTTTCATCCATATACCATTTAATTTCTTGAAGCCCATCCGATGAATAGTAGAAATACTATAATAGTCAGTGTGCCTTAATTTCCTTAGGGGTTCATTATCCATAATTAGCACACCTTGGCTTCTAAAGATTAATATCAGAACCATATCATATGGCAGTGTAGATCTTTTCTTTGTAGCAGCCTCTGCCATATAACCAATCATCATGCCAGCTAGGTTGACTGGCTTTCCAGTAATTATACAATCCATCAAAAGAATGTCTCGCTCCGAGACGTACTCATATCTATCAATTTTGGAAAATAAAATTCTACCACATATGTTGTGTAGTAACCTGAGCTCCAGATTTAATTGATTTGCAAGAATTTCCTCAAACTCGGTTACATTCCTCCCTAACATTCTTGACAATGCACCACTTCTATCTTCATGCTGATATTCCATAATACCAATTGAGGGCATTTCCAACAAATTTCCAAGGATTTCAGCGGTTATTGTAACCCTAGTACCTCTCACAATACTGACTAAACCGCCTTCTCCTCTACTCAAATCATTGTAAAATTCTCTGACTAGTGCAGGATAAGTGGGGATATCTAATGAAAAATCTTTTCCCACCCCATTTCTTTCAAACATCTCCTATTAAAAAGCCCTCCGACTCAAAGGAATCAAAATTGACCTTCCTTCCAGTTGTAATAGTCTTACCGGCTAGTTGATCTACTTTGATTGAAGAGGGTGAAGGAGGGGAATCTTCTTGAGTGGCCGAAGAGGAGGATGGCGAGGGTTGCCTCCGAATCGTGCGTCGTCTCATGGGAACGAACGCTCCTCCGACGAAACCGCGCCTCTTGGGTGCCATTGAGAAGATTGGAATGTTTAATCCAAGGTTTTGAGAAGATTGGGGAGGTTGGAAAGGCTTTGGAACTCCTTGGAGGGTTTTTGGGAGACGGATAAATGATTTGGGGTCGACTCCACCTTTTTATTTTTGACCTAGTTCGACCTAGAGTCGACTCCCGAAAACTGGGTATCGCCTCCGAACCAGAAAGTCTGTCAGCGCTCGAATTAGAGTCGGCTCTACAGAAGCCGGAGTCGGCTCTAATTGCTTAGACAGAACATCAAAAACTAAGGTGTCGACTCCACAAACTGTTAGAGTTGACTCTAACAGTTTCAGAGATAAAAATCAAGTTTCAAGAATCTGAAACTATTCAAATTAATCATCAAATTCTAGATAAATGTTCCTTAGCAATTGGGGAAACAATGAATCAAGATCTAGATAGATTTCCTTATTGAATATCGAGATTTTTCAAGAAATTGATGGAATCTAGATAGATGTCCTTAAGAGTCAGAAAATTATTCCAAAGGATCACAAACTCCTAATTCTCCTCTAAGATAACAAAATCTCTCTTCACTTAAGGGTTTTATATATCTGCCAGTTGTTCTTCAGTATTCACATAATCAAGACAAATTTCATTATTGGCAACATGTTCTCTTATAAAGTGATATCTAATTTCAATATGCTTTGTTCTTGAGTGTTGAATTGGATTTTTAGTTAGATTGATTGCACTTGTATTATCACATCTTATAGGTGTCTTTTCAAGTGTGATACCATAGTCTTCAAGTTGTCTCTTAATCCATAGGATTTGAGCACAGCAACTTTCAGCTGCAACATATTCTGCTTCAGCAGTAGATAATGCAACCAAATTTTGCTTTTTGCTAAACCATGAGATTAAGTTACTTCCTAAAAATTGGCATGCACCACTTGTGCTTTTTCTATCTAACTTACATCCAGCATAATCAGAATCAGAATAAGCAATCAGATTTAATGTTGAGTCTCTAGAATACCATAAACCTACATTTTTTGTTCCACTAAGGTATCTAAGAATTCTTTTAACAGCAATTAAATGTGATTCTTTAGGTTCAGACTGAAATCTAGCACATAAGCAAACAGCAAACATTATGTCTGGTCTACTTGCAGTTAAGTAAAGTAGGGATCCGATTATACCTCGATAATATTTTTAATCAACCTTCTTACCTTCTTCATCTTTGTCCAGCTTGCATGAAGGACTCATTGGTGTTCCGAGGGGTTTGATTGATTCCATACCAAACTTCTTTAGAATTTCTCTTGTGTACTTTGTTTGGTTGATAAATATTCCCTCTTTGCTTTGTTTGATTTGGAGTCCAAGGAAGAAATTGAGTTCTCCCATCATGCTCATTTCAAATTCTCCCTGCATTAACTTAGCAAACTCTTGACATAGAAGATTGTTAGTAGCACCAAATACAATGTCATCAACATAAATTTGAACTATAAGTAAATCTTTATCTTTTCTTTTCAAAAACAATGTTTTATCAACATTCCCTCTTGTAAAATCATTTTCAATCAAAAATTTACTTAGTCTATCATACCAAGCTCTAGGTGCTTGTTTCAAACCATATAAAGCTTTGTGCAATTTAAAAATGTGATTTGGAAATTCATGATCTTCAAATCCCGGTGGTTGTTCAACAAATACTTCTTCATTTATTAATCCATTTAAAAATGTACTTTTGACATCCATTTGAAATAAATTAAAGTTCATGTGACATGCAAAGGCAAGTAATAGCCTAATGGCTTCTAATCTAGCTACAGGTGCAAAGGTTTCATCAAAATCAATACCTTCTTCTTGATTATATCTTTTGCAACTAATCTAGCTTTGTTTCTAATTACTATGCCATTTTCATCTAGTTTATTTCTAAAAACCCATTTTGATCCTATAACAGAATGATCTTTAGGTCTTTCCACTAATGTCCATACATTATTTCTAGTGAATTGGTTTAATTCTTCTTGCATAGCTAACATCCAATTATTATCTTTTCAGCTTCTTCAATGGTTTTAGGTTCAATTTGGGAAACAAATGCAAGGTGATTACTAATATTTCTCATAGATGATCTAGTTCTTATTCCTTGAGATGGATCACCTATAATCAATTCCTTGGGGTGACTATAAGCGTATCTCCAATTTCTTGGTAGATCTACATCATTATGATTAGTATTAATAACATCAGCATTAGGCGAATCATTATCTTTAGCTTCTTGTTCATGTTCTGAAGATACATCAATATTAAGTTTTTCAAGATTATTTTTGAGAATGTTTGTATCTTCCTCATCATCAATCCTTTTGGAACTTGATGCTAAAGATTCATCAAAAACCACATGAATAGATTCTTCAACAATTAAACTTCCTTTATTGAACACTCTATATGTTTTACTAGTTGTTGAATAACCTAAGAATATTCCTTCATCAGATTTTGCATCAAATTTACCTAAGTTATTTTTACCATTATTATGAATAAAACATTTACAACCAAATGCATGAAAATATTTAATGTTGGGTTTTCTATCATGCCATAATTCATAAGGTGTTTTCTTTAAAATAGGTCTTATTAATGCTCTATTTAGGATGTAACATGCTGTGTTAATAGCTTCTACCCAAAAGTATTTCAGAAGTTTACTTTCACATAGCATGGTATGGGCCATGTCTTCTAGAGTTCTATTTTTCCTTTCAACTACTCCATTTTGTTGAGGGGTTCTTGGTGCAGAAAAATTATGATTAATACCATTTTCATTACAAAAACTTTCAAATAAGTGATTTTCAAATTCAGTTCCATGATCACTTCTTAGAGACACTATGGTAGTGTTTTTCTCATTAGTTACTTTCTTGAAGAATTTTAGGAATATCGAGAAAGTCTCATCCTTGTGAGCTAAAAACATTACCCAAGTGAATCTAGAGTAATCATCTACTATCATAAGACCATATTTCTTTTCTCCTAGACTTGTGGTTCTAGTTGGTCCAAAAAGGTCCATGTGAAGTAGCTCTAATGGCCTAGAAGTTGAAACAATATTTTTAGATTTAAAAGAACTTCTCGTTTGTTTTCCAAACTGACATGCATAACATATTTTGTTATTTTCAAAGTCTATTTTAGGTAGTCCTTTTACTAAATCCATTCTAATTACTTTTGAAATCAGGTGTGTGCTTGTGTGACCTAATCTTCGATGCCACAACCAACCAATCTCATTTATATTAGCATTATTAGCAACTAAGCAATGATTATTAGTAGACAAATTGTCTAAGTCAATCAAGTATACATTGCCATTTCTATTTCCAATAAAAATAGTGCTATTATCAATGGGATTAGCTACTGTGCATATAGAAGATTCAAATGATACTTTAAAACCTTTGTCACATAATTGACTAATGCTAATTAAATTATGTTTCAAACCATCAATATATAAGACATTTTCAATATGTGTGAAGGGAGTTATTTGAATGTTACCAAACCCCAAGATTTGGCCTTTGCCATTATCCCCAAATGTAACTACTCCTCCTCTTTTACTTTCGAGGGTGATAAATTGATCTTTGTCACCCGTCATGTGCCTTGAGCAGCCGCTATCAAGATACCACTTTTGCTTTGATCTTTTGGCCGCAAGACACTCCTGCAAAGATGATCAAGTCTTATGTTTAGGTACCCAAGCTTTCTTGGGTCCTTCATGGTTAGTAGCAATAAAAACTGTTCCTTTTGGAACCCATATTTTCTTTCTTTAATATTTAAGTTTTTATTAGGTTTTAGAATTTTACATTCATAAGATTTATGTCCTTTTTGATTACATTTAAAGCATGTAAAATTACTTTGGCCAGCATGCACAAAAATATTTTTCAGTGATTTTTGTTTTCTAATAGTGTTATACCCTAATCCGGCTTTGTCAAAAACTGCTTTTTGACTATTTAATAACATGTCCAATTTAGTTGAACTTAAGGTAAACTTATCAACTATGTTCTTATATTTTCAACCTCTTTCCTTAGTTTATCATTTTCATTACAAATTAATTCTTTTCTTTTACCAAAATTTCATTTTCAGATTTAAGTTTCTTAACTTCATTATTAAGATCTTCCTTTTCTTTAATGAAAGTTGAATTTTCATTTTTTAAAAGCTTGTATTTCTTTTTCAAAACCTTGAAATCACCGACAAGTTCATTAAAAGCATCAAATAATTCATCAAATGCAAACTCATCGCAAGGGTTATCGGAACTTACCTCATCGTTGTCGTCCGCCATAAAACATACATTTGCGACTTCCTTTTGTTCTTCTTCTTCGGAAGAAGTTTCGTCGCTATCACTCCAAGTCGCCACATTAGCCTTCTTTTTCTTTTTGTAGGCTTTCTTTAATTTAGGACATTCATTCCTAAAGTGCCCCGGTTTATTACACTCATAGCAAGTCAAGGGGTCTTTCTCTTTTTCTTTGTCCTTGTCCTTGTTCTTCCTTTTCTTCTTCCCACTTTGCTCCAAATTTCTTCTTGTGGAAGGGTTTCTTTCTCCTCATGAATCTTTTAGACTTTTTGGCTAAGAGAGCAGTCTCTTCATCATCATCATCATCGTCATCGCTGCTGCTCTCTTCTTCTTTTGCAGCTTTGAGGGCAATTACTTTCTTCTTCTTTGTGTCCTCCTCTATGTGCTGCTTCATTGTCAACTCATGGGTCATAAGTGATCCTAGAAGCTCCTCTAAGGGCAGAGTGTTGAGGTCCTTTGCTTCTTGGATTGCTGTCATTTTGGCTTCCCATGATCTTGGTAGTGACCTAAGAATTTTTCGAACAAGTTCTGAGTTAGTATATGTCTTACCAAGACTTTTTAAACCATTTACAATATCTGTAAATCTAGTGTACATGCATGCAATGGTTTCAGATTGTTCCATGCTAAACAACTCATATCTATGAACAAGAATATTAATTTTAGATTCTTTTACTTGGTTGGTACCCTCATGGGTAACCTCTAATCTATCCCAAATCTCCTTTGCGAATTACAAGTGGAGATTCTATTAAATTCATTAGCGTCTAAGGAGCAATATAAGACATTCATGGCCTTAGCATTGAGCTGTGCCATTTTCCTATCATTATCATTCCAGTCCCTTTCGGGCTTAGGAACAATAGTGCCATCAATAACATGTGTGGGTGTACTAGGTCCATTAATTATAACACCCCATAGTTCATAGTCAGAAGCTTGAATGAATATCCTCATTCTAGCTTTCCAATATAAATAATTTGAACCATTAAACAGTGGAGGTCTATTCGTAGAATGACCTTCAGCAAATGATCCAACTTGAGCTGCCATTTGGATCTTTAGCTCTTGATCGTGTGATCAAAATCTAATGAGCACTAGCTCTGATACCAATTGTTGGCCCAGATGACAACCCAAGAGGGGGGGGGGTGAATTGGGTTCTTTAAAAAATTTAAACATTTTGAAATATTTGTTTGCTTAGTATGAGAGAAAGTCAATGCAGATGCAAAAACAAAATACAATCAATAAGATAGAGATAGAGATAGAGATAAAGGAGACACGGCAAACATAAAGATTTTATAGTGGTTCGGTGTATCCAACACCTACGTCCACTCCCAAGATTCACTTGGGTCCACACTATAATCTTCCTCGATTACAGCTGAGTTGTTTTACAAGCTCACAACTCAAACTTGTTGTTTTTCCGGGATCACAACGAACCCAGCCGGTTTTCCGGGCTCACCAGCACAAAAACCCTAACACAAGCTATACCAAGCTTGTACCGAGGTAAGACTACCTCAACTAGTTCAATCCCCCAGATTGAACTAGACACAAACAAAAGAAATATTATTTTTCAAATACACAGCTCCTCAATGAGCAAATAATCAAATAAATGAACAAGGTTTAGAAAAGCCTGATTTGTAGTTGGTTGGCTTTTGAGCTTTTCTTCTTTTCTTCTTCTCCTTGCTGGATTGAATCAAGCCTCAGCTTCGATTCTTCACAGTTGAAGCAGTTGAGAAGGATTGAAAAGCAAGAAACTGATCCTCTTTCTCCAATTTGGGGAATCCACCAAAACTTTGATTTGAATGCCTTGGATTCCTCTTGAGCTTTTTGGAGTGGAGTGGATTTGAGCTAAAAGGTTTCTCTCTTGAGATTCAGGCTCTCTCTTTTTTGGATTTTTGAATTTGGATTTCTTCTTTGTTTTTCTGTTTTTTTGTTTTTGTTCTTCTTTTTTGAATGATAGTCTTCCCTTTTTATAGATTTCTTTCAAGCCATTTTTGGAAGAAAACTATCCGTTGGAGTATACCTTGCAACAAAATATATCCATTATAAATAAAGTAAAATAGAAATATTACCGTTAGAGCTAATCTGGCAATTTGATTTTTCGTTCCAGGTGGGTTGGAGTCGACTCTAACTTTTCTGGAGTCGGCTCTAACTCGAAACACTTTAATCCGTTAATTCTGGAGTCGTCTCTGACTTTTCTGGGGTCGACAAGAAACTTTTCTGGAGTCGACTCTAACAGACCCGGAGTCGACTCTAAGTCGGGGCCAGAAAAATCAATGTTCTGTTTCTTCTGTGAGAGTCGGCTCTAACAGTCTCGGAGTCGACTCTAACTTCCGTGCCAGATACTGGAGTCAGCTCTATGATTCTCGGAGTTGACTCTAATGTCTGCAATCTTACCTAGACATTAGATTCGATCCAGAACAAGATTTAACTCCTAATTTTGATCATTTAATTGATTTATAATTTGAAAAACTTAATCAAAATCATTAGAGCCTTTAATTGTTATACTCAAATAGTTTTGTTAATCATCAAAATCATCAATTGGGTCAACATCACGCATGCGACCCTCATCAGCACTATCATATCACACTTAACAACAAAGTCACCCATGTGACTACTCTTCAGCTTCTTCAAGTCACCCATGTGACTCCTCAGCCTTATCAGGTCTCCCATGTGACTCCTCGCCCTACCAAAGGCATGCCCCTTAGATGCACGCTCCTCAGACTTATCCTCCAGCTCAGCAACAACTACAACCAACCAGATGTTGACACTTCAGCAACACTTCAGCAACTGCAACAATGGCACCTATATCTCAGCCAGCCACAACAGTTCACACATATGAAGCTACAGCAGCAACAGCCAGTCAGAATACCCCAACTCGTATGAAGGACTTTTCTGGTATTAGAGCACTGTTACGGGAAGTAACTCAAGAGCAGCCGCACATGTGCTGCAGTGCTCAAAGGATAGCAAAGCCAGCTATCCTAAATCCAGACGTCCTGCCCCAAACCCAAAACCAATACTGGATTTCAGCCCATTTGAAGTCCGCAGAAGCCAGCTGTCTCCAAGGACAGACTTTATTAAAGCCAGCCAGCCAGCTGTCCCCAAGGATAGGCAGATTTTATCAAAGGCAGCCAGCTGTCCAGCCAGCCAGCCAGCTGTCCCCAAGGACAGACAGACTTTATCAAAGCCAGCCAACCAGCTGTTCCCAAGGATAGAAATAATTGAAGACCAGCCAGATCACCTTTCGGATTTCAAATAAAATGAAGTCCGTATCGACTACTCTAGACTCCAACCAGCCTGAAGTCCGTCCAGTCCAGTCTATAGAACGGATAGCCCTCAGCCTGTGAGAGGCATCCGCACTCATCCACACTCATCCGCACTCATCCACACTCACCTCCACTCAAACTCCACTAAGCCTCCACCAAGACTCCACTCAAACTCCACTCACCTCCACTCAAACTCCACTAAGGCCTCCACTAAGACATGACCATGACCTCTTCAAACCATCTATAAAACCCGAGAGCCTCCTCTCTCAACCCAGAATGACCTCCATCCATCCTTATGCCTTCTCATCTCCAAAACTCCCTTAATCCCTCCATTCACCCGAGAACTCCTTAGACTCCATCCATGAATACCTCTTAGCCTCCACCCATAGCTACCAAACCTCACCATTCATAGCCACCCACTCATTATCCTTAAACCTCTATCATCCCTAAACTCTTTCATCAGACCAAACTTTCATAGAAATTAGTCACTCAGATCCCAGGCCTCAGAAATGGTATCAGAGCCATGTTTGGCTAATTTCTTGTCATTTTCTTGTCTTCCTCAGTCAAAGCCGAGTCCAGCTACCCTGTCAAGGCCAACTTGGGCCAACCTCATGTAATCTCTCAGTTGTAAGCTTTCAAGCTTTTAGTTGTAAGTTTCTCCAGACTTAAGAAATCTAGTACCAGTTGTACATTTCTGTGCAAGTTTTAAACTTGTTTTCATCAGTATTTCATCTGCTTCATTTTGTGCTTATGCGCAAAAATTTTCTTTTCCGGGGGAGAAGGAAGGGCATGGGCAGTCTAGCCTCTCCTTTCTATGCATGCATTTTACCTTTTTATTTCATGCAATTTCTTATAGTATTTTCAGTATGCTTTTTCTTAAATCAGAAGCATCATGCCTCCTGAGCGGACATATGCAAATATGTCTATGACCCATGGGAGTAATGAGCCCCTGGCCGGACGTGAGCTCCCAGATCTAAGAAGAAAACTATTTTTGCAGTAGTTGTTTTACAGTTTTTAAATTATGCTATTTAATTTTTGCACAAAAGCACAGCACCGTTCTTAGCATAAAAGATTGTGGTTATAAAAATCAGTTAGATTAAACCCTGACTTTACCCTTCCGGTAGAGGGACAAGGTGTTAGGAAACATAGTTCCCTAGCCTTTAACACATTAAGAGGGAAAAACTTTAGTTAAGCGGGCCTCTTAGTTATCGACCAGGTTCTTAGGACATGATGATAGGAAGACCGAGGTCGTTGGTAAGCGTAAGACTGGCAGAAAGGAGCGTAAGACCAGTAGTGTTCCCGGCAGTGTTCCTCACTCATCATCAACCCTTAGAAAGCCGTGGAATAAATAATTAAGAGATTAAATATGGTTTAGAAGCTTAATCTGTTAAAAAGGTTAAAGAACTATGAATCCTAAACACTCGAATCCAAACCAAAAATTACAAACTAATGGAAGGAATGTTCAAAAGATTAACCAAGTCCCGAAAACCTAACCTATTAGAAAAATTAGAAAAGTATGAGTCCAAAGACCAGGACCAGTTTCAGAATGAAACAATAAATATGATGACTCAATCAGCCTCTAGAATCCAAGCAAACTTGATCAATAATAAACTACCAAAGGTTGAGTACAAGCAAATTTACAAAATAGGAACCTTTGAACTTTCAGAAGACTATAGGATTAAGACAGCAGAACATAGTCTTCCTGTTAGGCTAGAAAATGGTCATACCAGCATTAGACTTTTCA
Organism: Calamus simplicifolius; assembly: GCA_900491605.1. NCBI lineage: Eukaryota > Viridiplantae > Streptophyta > Magnoliopsida > Arecales > Arecaceae > Calamus > Calamus simplicifolius. Next base: position 743,490 of record UESW01004034.1, read on the forward strand.
GAGACGAAGATCTCAAGTCTATTGACACCAAGTACGAGTATGTTCATATTGCAGCCATCCAAGTAGGTATTATTCCAAACCATAGATTAGGATTAGATAAACCAATCTTCATTGCCTTGAAAGATGGAAGGTTCCGCGAGGCAAAAGATGCAGCACTTAGTATCATCAGCACCAATGCCCATTGGGGGCCGATCTATTTTGAAAATTATCCAGACCTTAGCACAGGAATTGATAGATCCATCAAAAACCTTCTAATTATAGATATAAAGGCCTCAGGCTATGAAAATATAGATCCAGAATTTGAACCACTTAGCATAGTTTATAGGATTGTTTATAAGCTAATGACGACAAGAATCAATGTTAAAAGAATAAAAAGAACTCCAATAGGCCAAACGTTATTCTTAGCAACAGATGAAAGACATCATTCAATGACACATCAGATGTACAAATGGAATGAAGTTGAAATTAAGAATAACTGGACTCTGGAACAAGTTCAACCCCCTAGGAAATCAGTAACTAAAAATCAAGCAATCAATGAGATCAACCAAGATGATGAAGGGAATGTAACTTACACTTTCAGAAGAACCTATAGCCTTAGAACACCTAGGGCAGAACCCGGAGAAACTAGCAATATTAGCACCAAAAACTTAAAGCTCAAGGGTGTAGACCTAGAACCCAACATTCCAAACCTATACTATGAAAATGACTACTCTCCAACTTACTCCCAAATGAGAGATGAAATACCTAACCAACTGAACATGATTTCAAAATATGAAATAGATAAAGAAAAGATTAGAGAAGATTTTCTATCAGAACAAAACAAAGAAAAAAGAAAATGGCTCTTTGAAACCATAAATACAGAGGAAAGAGAGACTCTTAAACAAGAATATTATAGTTGTATGAACGAGCTAAGACTAGAAATTCCTTACTTTGTATGGCTTAAGGTAGCATGCAAAAATAAAGAAATCAAAGACATGTACTTAAAATGGCTCAGAGCTAAGAAACCAATAACCAACACCCTGCCAAATCATTAGGAGTAATTTAAAAAACTACAGACAATAGATAAATTAATTCAAGACACATCCCATTAGAAGAATGCCAAATTCAATATAAAAACCAGATCCTAGTAGCCTCTCCATTCAAGCATCTAAAGCCAGAACAAGAACAAGTAGCTACCACTAGTGAACTCAAAAAAATAATCCAATAAAATAATTACAGTAATCAACTCCTACATGTCAGACCAGCTAGACAAGATAGAAAAGAATGTCACCAAGGAAGGCGAAGGCTCCAAAATAATTCACGAAATAAAAATGCAGAAACCCATTTTAGAAATAGACAAGAGTTGGACAACTGGCTTTAGAACCAGAGAAGATAAGATTGTGGACCAATTGGCAAACAGACTCAGGGGAGTAAGACTAGGCATGATCTCAGCTCAAGACCAACTTAACAAAATCAAAACCGAAGGACAAACATATTATAGAACACAAAAGGACTATTATCCTAGACCTACACCCCCAGACATTCAATTCGAGGAAAGAAAAACCTTCAATAGAGAAATCTACTATGACGATGGAATATGAATGGAATATAGACGGAAAATCTGAACGAGAAATTTGGAATCTATTAAGAGAAATGACCATGGCCGCAGGGGCCCTAAGGGCAAACAAAACCTCAAAAGAAAACAATGTAAAGGTCTTAATACAAGGCTTTACCGGAATGTTAGAAGGATGGTGGAGCAGATATCTTGCACAACAAGACAAAGACAATATACTAAATAGTAGAAAAATTCTAGTAAAACTAAACTCTTCAGAAATCACAGAAGAATCAAATGCTATAGAAACATTGATCCATGCCATCTACAGGCATTTCATAGGGTCAAGAGACCGCAAACAAGAAAGTAACAAAATGCTTTTAATGAAGCTTAAATGTTCCAAAATGCAAGACTTTAGATGGTACAAAGATACCTTCCTTTGTAGAGTACTAGAAAGGGAAGACTGCAATTCTGCCTTTTGGAAAGAAAAGTTTATTTCAGGATTACCTAGACTTTTCTCAGAAAAGGTAAACGAGGCATTAATAGAAGAATATGGAGGTAATATCATATGTGAAAAAGTTACCTATGGAGATATTAGTAATATCATTCAACGAACCGCTCTAAAGACATGCACAGAAATACAGCTCCAGTCTAAATTAAAGAAAGAAGAAGAAACTTCAAGAAAAGAATTAGGAGGTTTCTGTAAACAATACGGATACGAAGTATTAACTCCACCTTCAAAAAAGGAACATAATGCCAATAGAAAAACCATATACCCCAAAACCTATAGATCTCGGTTCAATAGACAAAATGAATACCCACGATGGGAAAAAAGGAAACCAAGCAAACAGAAACCTAGAAAGCCTCCCCTATGGAATAAAGGAAAAAGAGAATCTAATCCAAAACAAGAAAATGTTCCAATATGTTTTGGTTGTGGAAGAGAAGGACATTATAAGAGAAACTATAGAATATTCCAGATTCAGGAATTGGACATCCCTGATAGACAAAAGGAAGAAATAGTAAAAATTATGATCTCAAATAAGGAAGATAACTATTCCTCTGAAGAAGAGGGAAACACTTCAGAAGAACAAATCCAACTAATTAAAGAAAATGAAGATAGTTCCTCAGAAATAGAAAGATCGTCCTCATCTTACCTAGAAGGAGTAAACCTATGTGGATGCATGGAAAAACTCAAAATTAATATGATGAGAAAAGAAGATTTTCTCTTTGATCTAGTAGAAGAAATGAATGATCCAGGATTAAGAAAAAAATGTATAGAAAAACTTAAAGAGGAATTTCAGTCCTGCCCTAATAAAAAAAGAATCCTCAGCCTTCCATAGATCATTAAAGAAAAAGAACAAGAAGAAAAAATAAAATCAGACCCAATTTATCGGCTTAACCGAGAAATTGAACAGATAAAACAAAAATTCAGAATACTTCAGTCACGAGTAGAAGAATTAGAAAAAACAGATAAGGAGGAAGAAATACAAACAGACAAGGGAAAAGGAATACTTCAAGAAAACGACTACATAAATGAAATTTCAATAAAACCTCTTAGATGGTATATCAGCATTACCCTTAAGATCAAAAATGAAATCAAAACACTTTGCGCCCTAGTTGACTCAGGAGCAGATATAAATTGTGTCCTAGAAGGACATTTCCCTGAAATTTTTGGAGAAGAAACCTTAGAAAAGATACTTGCAGCAGACAGTAAGAACCTTCAGGTAGAATATAAATACCCAGAAATGTATGTCTGCCAGGATGACATACAGCTTGAAATCTCCTTTCTCGTCGTCAGAAATGTTCAATCAACTGTAGTAGGAATGCCATTTTTAACACTGTTTCACAAAATAGAAATCGACAAAAACGGCATAACTGCCCAGATTTCAGATAAACAACTTTACTTTAGGTTTTTATAAAACCTTATTTTTTAAAACCCTTAGTAAGCAAGCCTGCCTTATCAAAAGGATTTTGCAAAAAATTTTTGAAAATGATTTTCAGCCTATAAAAGCTACTCGACATCTTAGCCTATCCAATACTATTCCAAACCCAGCCCACATATGTGGAAGCTAAACCTTTTTGCTTTCTAGCCCAATAGTTCACAATCATAGACCTCTCAGCCTGTTACTAGCCCAGAACTCCGAATCAGCCTATGACTATGGAAAACCAAGCCCAACGACTCTAGCCCAAAAGCCCCAGCCTCACAGTACATACTCAGCAGCATTATTATCCTATGTCATACCCATGTGACCGCAGACTCATCAGCAGCAAAACAATTGTCGCACAAGTCACACATGCGACCCTCATCAGCACTATCATAGCACACTTCACAACAAAGTCACCCATGTGACTACTCTTCAGCTTCTTCAAGTCACCCATGTGACTCCTCAGCCTTATCAGGTCACCCATGTGACTCCTCGGCCCTACCAAAGGCATGCCCCTCAGACGCACACTCCTCAGACTTATCCTCCAGCTCAGCAACAACTACAACCAACCAGATGTTGACAATTCAGCAACACTTCAGCAATTGCAACAATGGCACCTATATCTCAGCCAGCCACGATAGTTCACACATATGAAGCTACAGCAGCAACAGCCAGTCAGAATACGCCAACTCATATGAAGGACTTTTCTGGTATTAGAGCACTGTTACGGGAAGTAACTCAAGAGCAGCCGCACATGTGCTGCAGTGCTCAAAGGATAGCAAAGCCAGCTGTCCTAAATCCAGACGTCCTGTCCCAAACCCAAAACCAATACTGGATTTTAGCCCATTTGAAGTCCGCAAAGCCAGCTGTCCCCAAGGACAGACTTTATTAAAGCCAGCCAGCCAGCTATCCCCAAGGACAGGCAGATTTTATCAAAGCCAGCCAGCCAGCTGTCCAAGCCAGCCAGCCAGCTATCCTAAAGGACAGATAGACTTTATCAAAGCCAGCCAACTAGCTGTCCCCAAGGACAGAAATAATTGAAGACCAGCCAGATCACCTTTCGGATTTCAAAAAAATGAAGTCCGCACGACTACTCCGGACTCCAACCAGCCTGAAGTCCGTCCAGTCCAGTCTATAAAACGGATAGCTCTCAGCCTGTGAGAGGCATCTGCACTCATCCACACTCATCCGCACTCATCCACACTCACCTCTACCCAAACTCCACTAAGCCTCCACCAAGACTCCACTCAAACTCTACTCACCTCCACTCAAACTCCACTAAGGCCTCCACTAAGACATGACCATGACCTCTTCCAAACCATCTATAAAACCCGAGAGCCTCCTCTCTCAACCCAGAATGACCTCCATCCATCCTCATGCCTTCTCATCTCCAAAACTCTCTTAATCCCTCCATTCACCCGAGAACTCCTTAGACTCCATCCATGAATACCTCTTAGCCTCCACCCATAGCTACCAAACCTCACCATTCATAGTCACCCACTCATTATCCTTAAACCTCTATCATCCCTAAACTCTTTCATCAGACCAAACTTTCATAGAAATTAGTCACTCAGATCTCAGGCCTTAGAAATGGTATCAGAGCCATGTTTGGCTAATTTCTTGTCATTTTCTTATCTTCCTCAGTCAAAGCCGAGTTCAGCTACCCTGTCAAGGCCAACTTGGACCAATCTCATGTAATCTCTCAGTTGTAAGCTTTCAAGCTTTTAGTTGTAAGTTTCTCCAGACTTAAGAAATCCAGTACCAGTTGTACATTTCTGTGCAAGTTTTAAACTTATTTTCATCAGTATTTCATCTACTTCATTTTATGCTTATGTGCAAAAAATTTTTGATAAAATCTGCCTGGCTGGCTTGGACAGCTGGCTGGCTGGCTTTTATAAAATCTGCCTGTCCTTGGGGACAGCTGGCTGGCTGGCTTTAATAAAGTCTATCCTTGGGGACAGCTGGCTTCTGCAGACTTTAAATGGGCTGAAATCCAGTATTGGTTTTGGGTTTGGGGTAGGACGTTTGGATTTAGGATAGCTGGCTTTGCTATCCTTTGAGCACTGCAGCACATGTGCGGCTGCTCTTGAGTTACTTCCCGTAATAGTGCTCTAATACCAGAAAAGTCCTTCATATGAGTTGGCGTATTCTGACTGGTTGTTGCTGCTGTAGCTTCATATGTGTGAACTGCTGTGGCTGGCTGAGATATAGGTGCCATTGTTGCAATTGCTGAAGTGTCAACATCTGGTTGGTTGTAGTTGTTGCTGAGCTGGAGGATAAGTCTGAGGAGCGTGCGTCTGAGGGGCATGCCTTTGGTAGGGCCGAGGAGTCACATGGGTGACCTGATAAGGCTGAGGAGTTACATGGGTGACTTGAAGAAGCTAAAGAGTAGTCACATATCATGGTAGGGCCAAAGAGTCACATGGGTAACCTGATAAGGCTGAAGAGTCACATGGGTGACTTGAAAAAGCTGAAGAGTCACATGGGTGACTTTGACGGTAGCCAGAGGGTCACATGCGTGACATGTGTGACAATAATGCTTTTGAAGATAATGCTGATGAGGCTAAGAGGCCATGTGCATGACATAGGGTAATAGTGCTGCTGAGTATGTACTGATGAGGCTGGGGTTTTTGGGCTAGAGTCTTTGGGCTTGGTTTTTCACAGTCATAGGCTGAGAAAACTTTACATAGGTGAAGATGTATGGTCTTGGGCTACATTATGTCGTAGTCCTCATATGGATCCTGGGCATCCTGTAGATATAGTTGGTCTGCTAGCTTGGGCTGAGATGAACTGATATGTTCCTCCTCATTAGAGTCTCCTAGTTGTGATAATTCTTCTAATAATTTTTTCTTTATTTTCTTTTTGCTAGGGGTTTTGCTTGAAGAAGGAGAAGTAGTAGTCTTTTCTAGGGTAGGTTTTTCTATCTTTGGGAATTGTCTGGGGTTATCATAAGTAATTAGCCATCAGCTGATGTTACTTAGAGATAACCTTTCTCCGAATTGAAAGTTTTTCCACCACTTGATCCTAAATCGTCTTTCTAGGATGAGTGGATACTGTTGATCAAGGGATCTGCTGACAGTAAAATCCCATCCCAAAATCCATGGGACTTGAAATTCAATTGCGAACATTATAGGTTTATTTCCATAATGGGCTGTTTTAAGTCAATCGTGGAAATAAACCCATGCTGATGATGCTGGTTCTGGAATTCTCTTTTGTTATCCCAAAGTAGGTCCACCAATCATGAATCCAGCTTGGGAGTTTTCTATCTATCTTTGGACTGGACGGACTTCAGGCTGGTTGGAGTCCGGAGTAGTCGGTGCGGACTTCATTTTATTTGAAATCCGAAAGGTGATCTTGCTGGTCTTCAATTATTTCTGTCCTTGGGGACAGCTGGTTGGCTAGCTTTGATAAAGTATGTCTGTCCTTGGGGACAGCTGGCTTCTACGGAAGGACTAGTCCTAGTTTGCTCAGTAGTAGTACTGGGACTCGGAGGCGACCGCTTTTGAGCTGCTTGGGAATAGGTTTGAGAGGGTGAGACTAAGGCTGAATACTAAGGTCTAAGAGGGAGGAAAGTTCTGGGTAGAGTCAATATTGAATATGGGTTACTGAGAGGGATTGGAACTATTGATTTTGCATAGGATGCTTTTGTTCTGGGTCTGTCTGACATCTTGTTCCTGTAAGGAATTCTTGTGTCAGAAAGTCTGGTAAACTGTTTTCTGTCCCTTTTAGAAATTCTATTTCAAAATCAAATACTTATAAAATGGCTTGCCATCTAGCAAAAATTTGTTTTGAAACAATATTTTCAATGTCCTTTTCTAAAACTTCTTTGGCTGGTTTGCAATCAATTATGAGAAGAAATTTTTTGAAATATAAATCCTCTTGAAATTTTTGAATACATAGGACTATTGACAAAACTTCCTTTTTTACTATACTGTAATTTGTTTGAGCATTAGTCCATATCCCCGAGTGATATCTAACTAATGCTTCTTTGTTATGGGTTTTTTTCTTAAGGATTCCTCCAAATCCTATTTCTGAGGCATCTGTTTCTACTAGAACTAAGGCTGCCGGGTCTAGTAACTCTAGGCAAGGAAGGTTTTTGACTATAGTTTTTACTTTTTTGACTACTTGGGTATGTTCTTCTGTCCATCCTTTTTTCTTTTTTCTAAGCTGGGCGTACAAGGGTTCTAGAGTGATCCTGATATTTGGAATAAAGTCTGCGACATAATTAAGACACCCTAGAAATCGTTGTAACTGGGTTTTTTCTTTGATTTCATCTGGCAATTTATCTGCAAATTCTATCAACCTTTCTATGGGTTTGATGGTTCCTTGATAAATATAGTGCCCTAGAAATCTGACTTTGGTCTAAAAAATTTTGATCTTGGGTGCTGAGATTGCTAGCCTGTTTTGTTTTGCTAAATTGTGAAAGAGTCTAATATGTTTAACATATTTTTCTAAATCTTCTGAGAAGATAAGGACGTCGTCTATATAGACTATTATGAACTGGGTAAATTGATTAAAAATTTCATTCATCATGTTCTGAAATTCGCTAGGGGCATTTTTTTAACCAAAAGGCATTACATTCCACTCATAATGTCCAAATGGTACAGTGAACGCTGTTTTGTATCTATCTGTTTCAGTGATTTGTATCTGCCAGAATCCTGATTTCATGTCAAATTTGGAAAATATTTTTGCTTTATATAGTCTCGATAATAAGTCTTTTTTATTAGGTATGGGATATCTGATCCATTCTAAAACCTTATTCAAAGGCTTATAATTTATAACTAGTCTAGGTGTTCCTCTTTCTAATTCCGAAGCTTTCTGGACATAAAAGGCTGAACATGACCATGGAGACTTTCTTGGTTTAATAAGTCTTTTGTCTAAGAGATCTGCTATCTCCTTTTTACAATATTTCTGAGGCCTGGGATCTGAGTGACTAATTTCTATGAAAGTCTGGTCTGATGAAAGAGTTTAGGGATGATAGAGGTTTAAGGATAATGAGTGGGTGGCTATGAATGGTGAGGTTTGGTAGCTATGGGTGGAGGCTAAGAGGTATTCATGGATGGAGTCTAAGGAGTTCTCGGGTGAATGGAGGGATTAAGAGAGGTTTGGAGATGAGAAGGCATGAGGATGGGTGGAGGTCATTCTAGGTTGAGAGAGGAGGCTCTCGGGTTTTATAGATGGTTTGGAAGATGTCATGGTCAAGTCTTAGTGGAGGCCTTAGTGGAGTTTGAGTGGAGGTGAGTGAAGTTTGAGTGGAGTTTTGGTGGAGGCTTAGTGGAGTTTGAGTGGAGGTGAGTGTGGATGAGTGCGGATGAGTGCGGATGCCTCTCACAGGCTGAGGGCTATCTGTTTTATAGACTGGACTGGACGGACTTCAGGCTGGTTGGAGTCCGGAGTAGTCGGTGCAGACTTCATTTTATTTGAAATCCAAAAGGTGATCTAGCTGGTCTTCAATTATTTCTGTCCTTGGTGACAGCTGGTTGGCTGGCTTTGATAAAGTCTATCTGTCCTTGGGGACAGCTGGCTGGCTGGCTTTGATAAAATCTGCCTGTCCTTGGGGACAGCTGGCTGGCTGGCTTTAATAAAGTCTGTCCTTAGGGACAGCTGGCTTCTGCGGACTTCAAATGGGCTGAAATCCAGTATTGGTTTTGGGTTTGGGGCAAGACGTCTGGATTTAGGACAGCTGGCTTTGCTATCCTTTGAGCACTGCAGCACATGTGCGGCTGCTCTTGAGTAACTTTTCGTAACAGTGCTCTAATACCAGAAAAGTCCTTCATATGAGTTGGCGTATTCTAACTGGCTATTGCTGCTATAGCTTCATATGTGTGAACTGCTGTGGCTGGCTGAGATATAGGTGCCATTGTTGCAATTGTTGAAGTGTTGCTGAAGTGTCAACATCTGGTTGGTTGTAGTTGTTGCTGAGCTGAAGGATAAGTCTGAGGAGCGTGCGTCTAAGGGGCATGCCTTTGGTAGGGCCGAGGAGTCACATGGGTGACCTGATAAGGCTGAGGAGTCACATGGGTGACTTGAAGAAGCTGAAGAGTAGTCACATGGGTGACTTTGTTATGAAGTGTGCTATGATAGTGCTGATGAGGGTCGCATGCGTGACTTGTGCGACAATTGTTTTGCTGCTGATGAGTCTGGGGTCACATGGGTATGACATAAAATAATAATGCTGCTGAGTATGTACTGGTGAGGCTGGGGCTTTTGGGCTAGAGTCTTTGGGCTTGGTTTTCCATAGTCATAGGCTGATTCGGAGTTCTGGGCTAGTAACAGGCTGAGAGGTCTGTGATTGTGAACTGTTGGGCTAGAAAGCAAAAAGGTTTAGCTTCCACATATGTGGGCTGGGTTTGGAATAGTATTGGATAGGCTAAGATGTCGAGTAGCTTTTATAGGCTGAAAATATTTTCAAAAATCTTTTGAAAAATCCTTTTGATAAAAAAGGCTTGCTTACTAAGGGTTTTATAAAAACAAGGTTTTATAAAAACCTAAAGTAAAGTTGTTTATCTGAAATCTGGGCAGTTATGCCGTTTTTGTCGATTTCTATTTTGTGAAATAGTGTTAAAAATGGCATTCCTACTACAGTTGATTGAACATTTCTGACGACGAGAAAGGGGGTTTCAAGCTGCATTTCATCCTGGCAGACATACATTTCTGGGTATTTATATTCTATCTGAAGGTTCTTACTATCTGCTGCAAGTATCTTTTCTGAGGTTTTTTCTCCAAAAATTTTAGGGAAAAGTCCTTCTGGGACACAATTTATATCTGCTCCTGAGTCAACTAGGGTGCAAAGTGTTTTGATTTCATTTTTGATCTTAAGGGTAATGCTGATATACCATCTAAGAGGTTTTATTGAAATTTCGTTTTTTTAGTTGTTTTCTTGAAGTATTCCTTTTCCCTTTTCTGTTTGTATTTCTTCCTCCTTATCCGTTTTTTCTAATTCTTCTACTCGTGACTGAAGTATTCTGATTTTTTGTTTTATCTGTTCAATTTCTCGGTTAAGCCGATAGATTGGGTCTGATTTTATTTTTTCTTCTTGTTCTTTTTCTTTAATGATCTCTGGAAGGCTAAGGATTCTTTTTTTATTAGGGCAGGACTGAAATTCCTCTTTAAGTTTTTCTATACATTTTTTTCTTAATCCTGGATCATTCATTTCTTCTACTAGATCAAAGAGAAAATCTTCTTTTCTCATCATATTAATTTTGAGTTTTTCCATGCATCCATATAGGTTTACTCCTTCTAGGTAAGATGAGGACGATCTTTCTGTTTCTAAGGAACTATCTTCATTTTCTTCAATTAGTTGGATTTGTTCTTCTGAAGTGTTTCCCTCTTCTTCAGAGGAATAGTTATCTTCCTTATTTGAGATCATAATTTTTACTATTTCTTCCTTTTGTCTATCAGGGATGTCCAATTCTTGAATCTGGGATATTCTACAGTTTCTCTTGTAATGTCCTTCTCTTCCACAACCAAAACATATTGGAACATTTTCTTGTTTTGGATTAGATTCTCTTTTTCCTTTATTCCATAGGGGAGGCTTTCTAGGTTTCTATTTGCTTGGTTTCCTTTTTTCCCATCGTGGGTATTTATTTTGTCTATTGAACCGAGATCTATAGGTTTTGGGGTATATGGTTTTTCTATTGGCTTTCTGTTCCTTTTTTGAAGGTGGAGTTAATACTTCATATCCGTATTGTTTACAGAAACCTCCTAATTCTTTTCTTGAAGTTTCTTCTTCTTTCTTTAATTTAGACTGGAGCTGTATTTCTGTGCATGTCTTTAGAGCGGTTCGTTGAATGATATTACTAATATCTCCATAGGTAACTTTTTCCCATGATATTACCTCCACATTCTTCTATTAATGCCTCGTTTACCTTTTCTGAGAAAAGTTTAGGTAATCCTGAAATAAACTTTTCTTTCCAAAAGGAAGAATTGCAGTCTTCCCTTTCTAGTACTCTCAAAGGAAGGTATCTTTGTACCATCTAAAGTTTTGCATTTTGGAACATTTAAGCTTCATTAAAAGTATTTTGTTACTTTCTTGTTTGCGGTCTCTTGACCCTATGAAATGCCTATAGATGGCATGGATCAATGTTTCTATATCATTTGATTCTTCTGTGATTTCTGAAGAGTTTGGTTTTACTAGAATTTTTCTACTATTTAGTATATTGTCTCTGTCTTGTTGTGTAAGATATCTGCTCCACCATCCTTCTAACATTCCGATAAAGCCTTGTATTAAGACCTTTACATTGTTTTCTTCTGAGGTTTTGTTTGCCCTTAGGGCCCCTGCGGCCATGGTCATTTCTCTTAATAGATTCCAAATTTCTCGTTCAGATTTTCCGTCTATATTCCATTCATATATTCCATCGCCATAGTAGATTTCTCTATTGAAGGTTTTTCTTTCCTCGAATTGAATGTCTGGGGGTGTAGGTCTTGGATAATAGTCCTTTTGTGTTCTGTAATATGTTTATCCTTCGGTTTTGATTTTGTTAAGTTGGTCTTGAGCTGAGATCATGCCTAGTCTTACTCCCCTGAGTCTGTTTGCCAATTGGTCCACAATCTTATCTTCTCTGGTTCTAAAGCCTGTTGTCCAACTATTGTCTATTTCTAAAATGGGTTTCTGCATTTTTATTTCTTGAATTATTTTGGAGCCTTTGCCTTCCTTGGTGACATTCTTTTCTATCTTGTCTATCTGGTCTGACATGGTATGTAGGAGCTGATTACTGTAATTATTTTGTTGGATTATTTTTCTGAGTTCACTAGTGGTAGCTACTTGTTCTACTTGTTCTTGTTCTGGCTTTAGATTCTTGAATGGAGAGGCTACTAGGATCTGGTTTTTATATTGAATTTGGCATTCTTCTAATGGGATGTATCTTGAATTAATTTATCTATTGTCTGTAGTTTTCCAAATTACTCCTAATGATTTGGCAGGGTGTTGGTTATTGGTTTCTCTAGCTCTGAGCCATGTTAAGTACCTGTCTTTGATTTCTTTATTTTTGCATGCTACCTTAAGCCATACAAAGTAAGGAATTTCTAGTCTAGCTCGTTCATACAACTATAATATTCTTGTTTAAGAGTCTCTCTTTCCTCTGTATTTATGGTTTCAAAGAGCCATTTTCTTTTTTCTTTGTTTTGTTCTAATAGAAAATCTTCTCTAATCTTTTCTTTATCTATTTCATATTTTGAAATCATGTTCAGTTGGTTAGATATTTCATCTCTCATTTGGGAGTAAGTTGGAGAGTAGTCATTTTCATAGTATAGGTTTGGAATGTTGGGTTCTAGGTCTACACCCTTGAGCTTTAAGTTTCTGGTGCTAATATTGCTAGTTTCTTCGGGTTTTGCCCTAGGTGTTCTAAGGCTATAGGTTCTTCTGAAAGTGTAAGTTACATTCCCTTCATCATCTTGGTTGATCTCATTGATTGCTTGATTTTTAGTTATTGATTTCTTAGGGGGTTGAACTTGTTCCAGAGTCCAGTTATTCTTAATTTCAACTTCATTCCATTTGTACATCTGAGGTGTCATTGAATGATGTCTTTCATCTGTTGCTAAGAATAACGTTTGGCCTATTGGAGTTCTTTTTATTCCTTTAACATTGATTCTTGTCGTCATTAGCTTATAAACAATCCTATAAACTATGCTAAGTGGTTCAAATTCTGGATCTATATTTTCATAGCCTGAGGCCTTTATATCTATAATTAGAAGGTTTTTGATGGATCTGTCAATTCCTGTGCTAAGGTCTGGATAATTTTCAAAATAGATCGGCCCCCAATGGGCATTGGTGCTGATGATACTAAGTGCTGCATCTTTTGCCTCGCGGAACCTTCCATCTTTCAAGGCAATGAGGATTGGTTTATCTAATCCTAATCTATGGTTTGGAATAATACCTACTTGGATGGCTGCAATATGAACATACCCGTACTTAGTGTCAATAGACTTGAGATCTTCGTCTCTGAAAAGTCTAATGCTGGTCTGACCATTTTCTAGCGTAACAAGAAGACTATGTTCTGCTGTCTTAATCCTATAGTCTTCTGAAAGTTCAAAGGTTCCTATTTTGTAAATTTGCTTGTACTCAACCTTTGGTAGTTTATTATTGATCAAGATTGCTTGGATTCTAGAGGCTGATTGAGTCATCATATTTATTGTTTCATTCTGAAACTGGTCCTGGTCTTTGGACTCATACTTTTCTAGTTTTTCTAATAGGTTAGGTTTTCGGGACTTGGTTAATCTTTTGAACATTCCTTCCATTAGTTTGTAATTTTTGGTTTGGATTTGGGTGTTTAGGATTCATAGTTCTCTAACCTTTTTAACGGATTAAGCTTCTAAACCTTAGTTAATCTCTTAATTATTTGTTCCACTGCTTTCTAAGGGTTGATGATGAGTCAGGAACACTACCGGAAACACTGCTGGTCTTACGCTCCTTTCTGCCAGTCTTACGCTTACCAATGACCTCGGTCTCCCGATCATCATGTCCTAAGAACCTGGTGGATAACTAAGAGGTCCGCTTAACTAAAGTTTTTCTCCCTTAATGTGTTAAAGGCTAGGGAACTATGTTTCCTAACACCCTGTCCCTCTACTGGAAGGGTAAAGTCAGAGTTTAATCTAACTAATTTTTATAACCACAATCTTTTATGCTAAGAACCGGTGTTGTACTTTTGTGCAAAAATTAAATAGCATAATTTAAAAACTGTAAAACAACTACTGCAAAAATAGTTTTCTTCTTAGATCTGGGAGCTCACGTCCGGCCAGGGGCTCATTACTCCCGTGGGTCATAGACATATTTGCATATGTCCGCTCAGGAGGCATGATTTTTCTGATTTAAGAAAAAGCATACTGAAAATACTATAAGAAATTGCATGAAATAAAAAGGTAAAATGCATGCATAGAAAGGAGAGGCTAGACTTCCCATGCCCTTCCTTCTCCCCCGAAAAAGAAAATTTTTGCACATAAGCATAAAATGAAGCAGATGAAATACTGATGAAAATAAGTTTAAAACTTGCACAGAAATGTACAACTGGTACTGGATTTCTTAAGTCTGGAGAAACTTACAACTAAAAGCTTGAAAGCTTACAACTGAGAGATTACATGAGGTTGGCCCGAGTTGGCCTTGACAGGGTAGCCGGACTCGGCTTTGATTGAGGAAGACAAGAAAATGACAAGAAATTAGCCAAACATGGCTCTGATACCATTTCTGAGGCCTGGGATCTGAGTGACTAATTTCTACGAAAGTCTGGTCTGATGAAAGAGTTTAGGGATGATAGAGGTTTAAGGATAATGAGTGAGTGGCTATGAATGGTGAGGTTTGGTAGCTATGGGTGGAGGCTAAGAGGTATTCATAGATGGAGTCTAAGGAGTTCTCGGGTGAATGGAGGGATTAAGAGAGGTTTGGAGATGAGAAGGCATGAGGATGGGTGGAGGTCATTCTGGGTTGAGAGAGGAGGCTCTCGGGTTTTATAGATGGTTTGGAAGAGGTCATGGTCATGTCTTAGTGGAGGCCTTAGTGGAGTTTGAGTGGAGGTGAGTGGAGTTTGAGTGGAGTCTTGGTGGAGGCTTAGTGGAGTTTTAGTGGATGTGAGTATGGATGAGTGCGGATGAGTGCAGATGAGTGCGAATGAGTGTGGATAAGTGCGGATGCCTCTCACAGGCTGAGGGCTATCCGTTTTATAGACTGGACTGGACAGACTTCAGGCTGGTTTGAGTCCGGAGTAGTCAGTGCAGACTTCATTTTATTTGAAATCCGAAAGGTGATCTGGCTGGTCTTCAATTATTAATGTCCTTGGGGACAGCTGGTTGGCTGGCTTTGATAAAGTCTATCTGTCCTTGGGGACAGCTGGCTTCTGCGGACTTCAAATGGGCTGAAATCCAGTATTGGTTTTGGGTTTGGGGCAGGATGTCTGGATTTAGGATAGCTGGCTTTGCTATCCTTTGAGTACTACAGCACATGTGTGGCTGCTCTTGAGTTACTTTCCGTAACAGTGCTCTAATACTAGAAAAGTCCTTCATATGAGTTGGCGTATTTTGACTGGCTGTTGCTGCTGTAGCTTCATATGTGTGAACTGCTGTGGCTGGCTGAGATATAGGTGCCATTGTTACAATTGCTGAAGTGTTGCTGAAGTGTCAACATCTGGTTGGTTGTAGTTGTTGCTGAGCTGGAGGATAAGTCTGAGGAGCGTGCGTCTGAGGGGCATGCCTTTGGTAGGGCCGAGGAGTCACATGGGTGACCTGATAAGGCTGAGGAGTCACATGGGTGACTTGAAGAAGCTGAAGAGTAGTCACATGTCATGGTAGGGCCAAAGAGTCACATGGGTGACCTAATAAGGCTGAAGAGTCACATGTGTGACTTGGAAAAGCTGAAGAGTCACATGGGTGACTTTGACGGTAGCCAGAGGGTCACATGCGTGACATGTGTGACAATAATGCTTCTGAAGATAATGCTGATGAGGCTGAGAGGCCATGTGTATGACATAGGATAATAGTGCTGCTGAGTATGTACTGATGAGGCTGGGGTTTTTGGGCCAGAGTCTTTGGGCTTGGTTTTTCACAGTCATAGGCTGAGAAAACTTTACATAGGTGAAGATGTATGGTCTTGGGCTACATTATGTCGTAGTCCTCATATGGATCCTGGGCATCCTGTAGATATAGTTGGTCTGCTGGCTTGGGCTGAGATGAACTGATATCTTCCTCCTCATTAGAGTCTCCTAGTTGTGATAATTCTTCTAATAATTTTTTCTTTATTTTCTTTTTGCTAGGAGTTTTGCTTGAAGAAGGAGAAGTAGTAGTCTTTTCTAGGTAGGTTTTTCTATCTTTGGGAATTGTCTGGGGTTATCATAAGTAATTAGCCATCGGCTGATGTTACTTAGAGATAACCTTTCTCCGGATTGAAAGTTTTTCCATCACTTGATCCTAAATCGTCTTTCTAGGATGAGTGGATACTGTTGATCAAGGGATCTGCTGACAACAAAATCCCATCCCAAAATCCATGGGACTTGAAATTCAATTGTGAACATTATAGGTTTGTTTCCATAATGGGCTATTTTAAGTCGATCGTGGAAATAAACCCATGCTGATGATGCTGGTTTTGGAATTATCTCTTTTGTTATCCCAAAGTAGGTCCACCAATCATGAATCCAGCTTGGGAGTTTTCTATCTATCTTTGGACTGAAGTTAAGGAACCAACTGTGATCTGTAGGCTTAATATAAAAGGCCTTATACCAGGCTTCTTGGTAGTCAAAGTAGTTGTATTGAGGAGGCTGGTATTTTTGAGAAAAGGTTCTGGGCTGGTATGGGTTTCCCTATTCTTGTTTAGTCATAAACATCTTAATTTTGCATTTTGAATAGGCGACTACCTCTGAGTTCTGCTCTGATGTATGGGTTATTTCAGCTGAGTCTGTATCAACTAGAATAAATTCATAATATTCTTGGGTTTTAAGCGGGTTTTGAAATCCTTCGGGTAAGTGGTATTGCATGATTTTTCCATTGATCGAAGGGAAAATTCTGGACAGCTTGGGAACTTGGTTGTCTCCTATTTCGTCTGGTTCTAAGAGTTTAATGGTAAGGGAGCAATTCTTACTATAATATGGGTTGAACATGGGAGACTTGGAAGGACTAGTCCTAGTTTGCTCAGTAGTAGTACTGGGACTACGAGGCGACCGCTTTTGAGCTGCTTGGGAATAGGTTTGAGAGGGTGAGACTAAGGCTGAATACTGAGGTCTAAGAGGGAGAAAAGTTCTGGGTGGAGTCAATACTGAATATGGGTTACTGAGAGGGATTGGAACTATTGATTTTGCATAGGATGCTTTTGTTCTGGGTCTGTCTGACATCTTGTTCCTGTAAGGAATTCTCGTGTCAGAAAGTCTGGTAAACTGTTTTCTATCCCTTTTAGAAATTCTATTTCAAAATCAAATACTGATAAAATGGCTTGCCATCTAGCAAAAATTTGTTTTGAAACAAGATTTTCAATGTCCTTTTCTAAAACTTCTTTGGCTAGTTTGCAATCAATTCTGAGAAGAAATTTTTTGAAATATAAATCCTCTTGAAATTTTTGAATACATAGGACTATTGACAAAACTTCCTTTTTTACTATACTGTAATTTGTTTGAGCATTAGTCCATATCCCCGAGTGATATCTAACTAATGCTTCTTTGTTATGGGTTTTTTGCTTAAGGATTCCTCCAAATCCTATTTCTAAGGCATCTGTTTCTACCATAACTAAGGCTGCCGGGTCTAGTAACTCTAGGCAAGGAAGGTTTTTGACTATAGTTTTTACTTTTTTGACTACTTGGGTATGTTCTTCTATCCATCCTTTTTTCTTTTTTCTAAGCTGGGCGTACAAGGGTTCTAGAGTGATCATGATATTTGGAATAAAGTCTGCAACATAATTAAGACATCCTAGAAATCATTGTAACTGGGTTTTTTCTTTGATTTCATCTGGGAATTTATCTGCAAATTCTATGGTTCCTTGATAAATATAGTGCCCTAGAAATCTGACTTTGGTCTGAAAGATTTTGATCTTGGGTGCTGCGATTGCTAGCCCGTTTTGTTTTGCTAAATTGTGAAAGAGTCTAATATGTTTAACATGTTTTTCTAAATCTTCTGAGAAGATAAGGACGTCATCTATATAGACTATTATGAACTGGGTAAATTGATTAAAAATTTCATTCATCATGTTCTGAAATTCGCTAGGGGCATTTTTTAAACCAAAAGGCATTACATTCCACTCATAATGTCCAAATGGTACAGTGAACGTTGTTTTGTATCTATTATTTCAGTGATTTGTATCTGCCAGAATCCTGATTTCATGTCAAATTTGGAAAATATTTTTGCTTTATATAGTCTGAATAACAAGTCTTTTTTATTAGGTATGGGATATCTGATCCATTCTAAAACCTTATTCAAAGGCTTATAATTTATAACTAGTCTAGGTGTTCCTCTTTCTAATTCCAAAGCTTTCTGGACATAAAAGGCTGAACATGACCATGGAGACTTGCTTGGTCTAATAAGTCTTTTGTCTAAGAGATCTGCTATCTCCTTTTTACAATATTCTAATAGTTCTAGGTTCATCTGAATTGGTCTGGCCTTTGTCGGGATATTAGTTTCTTTGAAGTTTTTAATATAAGGTAAGCTGACCTGGTGCTTTTTCCTATTCCAGAAGGCTGTAGGGTCTTGGCTGCACAATTCTTCTTCTAATTTTTCTTGGATATCTTTTATTCTAGTTTTCCATGATTCTAGCTGTAGTTGTTCTTCTATTCTATTTGTCTTTATTTCTTCTTTAAGTTGTTGTTTTCTATCCTTCAAGGAATGTATCTTTTGGCTGGAATCTTTTAGTTGATTAATCTTTTTGAGTTCGACGGGGCTTACGAATTTGAAGGTGACTGGGTTTTCTAAGACATAAGTGGTTATGCCTTCCTTATTAATCTCTATTTCATAGAGGAGCGTTAGAAACGGTGTACCTAGAATGACTGTTTGGATATCTTTAACTATGATGAAAGTTGTTTTAAAGCAAATGTTGTCTTGGCAGACATGTACATCTGGAATTTTATATTTTACTTTAAGATTTTTACTATTAGCTGTATAGAGTTTTTCCATAGTTTCTTCATAATATTTTCGGGAAATAGTTCCTCTGGAATGCAATTCATGTCTGCTCCTGAGTCTACTAAAGCATAGGTTTCTCTAATCTTATTTTTGATTACAGATTCACCTTAATGTGCCATTTTTGTCTTTCAACTATCGTAGTATGATTTTCTTGTTCTTTTTCTGCTGGTCTTTCTAAGGATTCTTTTTTTTCTTTATTTGATTTTTTTAGATTTTATATTTTTGACTGTACTTTTTTAATTTCTTGTCTTATTTGTTTGTTTTCTAGTTTAGGTTGTTTAACTAATCTTATTTTGGGGTTTTCTTCTTGTCTGATTGGTCTTAGAGTCTCTATTTCATTTTGTTGGACTGATTCTTTATTGTTACTATCGGGTTTTTCTTGGTTTGACCATCTTCCTTCTAATTGAGGATATTTCATGGTCTGATCCTTATAATAATTTCTTCTTCTAAGAGAGTTATCTTCTGAATTAATTACTCCCAATGATTTGAAAGGGCGTTGGTCTTGTATTTCTAGCCACTTTAAGTACTTATTTTTGATTTCCTTATTTTTGCATGCTACCTTAAGCCATACAAAGTAAGGAATCTCTAGTCTTAGTTCGTTCATATAATTATAATACTCTTGTTTAAGGGTTTCTCTTTCTTCTGTATTTATGGTTTCAAAGAGCCATTTTCTTTTTTCTTTGTTTTGTTGTGATAGAAAATCTGCCTTGATCTGTTCTTTGTTTATTTCATATTCTTTTGAGACTATGGGTTTGTTTTTTAATTGATTAAAAAGTTCATTTTTCATAATTTGTCTTAACATGTTTAGGACTTCTTTTGGTTTAGGTTCGGGTGTTTAGGATTCATAGTTCTCTAACCTTTTTAACAGATTAAGCTTCTAAACCTTAGTTAATCTCTTAATTATTTGTTCCACTTCTTTCTAAGGGTTGATGATGAGTCAGGAACACTGCCGGGAACACTGCTGGTCTTACGCTCCTTTCTGCCAGTCTTACGCTTACCAACGACCTCGGTCTCCCGATCATCATGTCCTAAGAACCTGGTGGATAACTAAGAGGCCCGCTTAACTAAAGTTTTTCCTCCTTAATGTGTTAAAGGCTAGGGAACTATGTTTCCTAACACCCTGTCCCTCTACCGAAAGGGTAAAGTCAGGGTTTAATCTAACTGATTTTTATAACCACAATCTTTTATGCTAAGAACCGGTGCTGTGCTTTTGTGCAAAAATTAAATAGCATAATTTAAAAACTGTAAAACAACTACTGCAAAAATAGTTTTCTTCTTAGATCTGGGAGCTCATGTCCGGCCAGGGACTCATTACTCCCGTGGGTCATAGACATATTTGCATATGTCCGCTCAGGAGGCGTGATGCTTCTGATTTAAGAAAAAGTATACTGAAAATACTATAAGAAATTGCATGAAATAAAAAGGTAAAATGCATGCATAGAAAGGAGAGGCTAGACTGCCCATGCCCTTCCTTCTCCCCCGAAAATTTTTTTTTTGCACATAAGCATAAAATGAAGCAGATGAAATACTGATGAAAACAAGTTTAAAACTTGCATAGAAATGTACAACTGGTACTGGATTTCTTAAGTCTGGAGAAACTTACAACTAAAAGCTTGAAAGCTTACAACTGAGAGATTACATGAGGTTGGCCCAAGTTGGCCTTGACAGGGTAGCCAGACTCGGCTTTGACTGAGGAAGACAAGAAAATGACAAGAAATTAGCCAAACAAGGCTCTGATACCATTTCTGAGGCCTGGGATCTGAGTGACTAATTTCTATGAAAGTCTGGTCTGATGAAAGAGTTTAGGGATGATAGAGGTTTAAGGATAATGAGTGGGTGGCTATGAATGGTGAGGTTTGGTAGCTATGGGTGGAGGCTAAAAGGTATTCATAGATGGAGTCTAAGGAGTTCTCGGGTGAATGGAGGGATTAAGAGAGGTTTGGAGATGAGAAGGCATGAGGATGGGTGGAGGTCATTCTGGGTATCCACTCATTCATTTAATGCTTAATTAATCATCAGAATTAATTAAGAAATATCTAGTTAATTAATCATTAGGTATTACAGTATTTGTTCTAATATCTAGTTATTTCTGATTTAGACTTCCTCCCATTCATATTATGAAAAATATTAGTTAAACTCCATCTATCTAGTTAATAACTTATTTAACTGATTTAGGCTTGAATTTAACTGATTTAGACTTGAATTTAGCATTAGTCCTTAATTAATTAATACTGATAAAATTAATTAATTCCTCAACCTGTGAGAGGCATCCGCACTCATCCACAATCATTACCCATCATCCATAACCCTTAAACCTCCACCATAATCATCTAACCTTCGTTCATGATCACTAAGAGCCTACTTAAGCTCCACTAAGCCTCCACCAAGACTCCACTCACTTCCACTCAACTCCACTCACCCCCACTCAAGTTCCACTTAATCTCCACCAAGACTCCACTCACCTCCACTAAAACTCCACTCACCTCTCCACTAAGGCCTCCACCATGACCCAACTACCTATAAAACCTCCACCCATCCTCATACCTTCATACATCCACCACTCCCTTGATCCTTCCATTCACCCAAACACTCCTTAGCCTCCATCCATGAAAATCCCTAAGCCTCCACCCATAGCTATCAAACCTCTCTAAGCAAGCAGGTCTCCATGGTCTTGTTCAGCCTTTTATGTCCAGAAAGCTTCGGAATTAGAAAGAGGAACACCTAGACTAGTCATAAATTATAAACCTTTGAATAAAGTCCTTAATTAATTTCTAGACATTCATTATGTAGAAATTAGTCACTCAGATCCCAGGCCTCAGAAATGGTATCAGAGCCATGTTTGGCTAATTTCCTCTCTTCCTCAGTCAAAGCCGAGTCCGGCTACCCTGTCAAGGCCAACTTGGGCCAACCTCATGTAATCTCTCAATTGTAAGCTTTCAAGCTTTTAAGTTGTAAGTCTCTCCAGACTTAAGAAATCCAGTACCAGTTGTTCATTTCTGTGCAAGATTTAAACTTGTTTTCATCAGTATTTTAGCTGCTTTATTTTATGCTTATGTGCAAAAATTTTCTTTTCCGGAGGAGAAGGGCATGGCAGTAACAGTCTAGCCTCTCCTTTTTATTTCATGCAAGTATTATATTATTTTCAGTATGCTTTCCCTTTCCTTAAATTAGAAGCATCACGCCTCCTGAGCGGACATATGCAAATATGTCTATGACCCACAGGAGTAATGAGCCCCTGGCCGGACGTGAGCTTTCAGATCTAAGAAAACTATTTTTACAATAGTTGTTTTACAGTTTTAAATTATGCTATTTAATTTTTGCACAAAAGCACAGCACCAATTCTTAGCATAAAAAATTATGGTTATAAAAATCAGATAGATTAAACCCTGACTTTACCCTTTCGGTAGAGGGACAGGGTGTTAGGAAACATAGTTCCCTAGCTCTTAGCATATTAAGTGGAAAAACTTTAGTTAAGCAGGCCTCTTAGTTATCCACCAGGTTCTTAGGACATGATGACCAGGAGACCGAGGTCGTTGGTAAGCGTAAGACTGGCAGAAAGGAGCGTAAGACCAGCAGTATTCCCGGCAGTGTTCCTGACTCATCATCAACCCTTAGAAAGTAGTGGAATAAATAATTAAGAGATTGACTAAGGTTTAGAAGCTTAAAATGTTAAAAGATTAGAGAACTATGAATCCTAAACACTCGAACCCAAACCAAAAGAAGTCCTAAACATGTTAAGACAAATTATGAGAAATGAACTTTTTAATCAATTAAAAGACAAACCCATAGCCTTAAAAGAATATGAAATAAACAAAGAACAGATCAAGGCAGATTTTCTATCAGAACAAAATAAAGAAAAAAGAAAATGGCTCTTTGAGACCATAAATACAGAAGAAATAGAGACCCTTAAACAAGAGTATTATAGTTGTATGAAAGAACTAAAACTAGAGATTCCTTACTTTGTATGGCTTAAGGTAGCATGCCAAAATAAGGAAATCAAGAATAAGTACTTAAAATGGCTAGAAATACAAGACCAACGCCCTTTCAAATCATTGGGAGTAATTAATTCAGAAGATAACTCTCTTAGAAAAAGAAATTATTATAAGGACCAGACCCTAAAATATCCTCAATTAGAAGGAAGATAGTCAAACCAAGAAAAACCCGACAGTAACAATAAAGAATCAATCCAACAAAATGAAACAGAGACTCTAAGACCAATCAGACAAGAAGAAAACCCCAAAATAAGATTAGTTAAACAACCTAAACTAGAAAACGAACAAATAAGACAAGAAATTAAAAAAGTACAGTAAAAAATACAAAATCTAAAAAAAATCAAATAAGGGAAAAAAGAATCCTTAGAAGAAGGACCAGCAGAAAAAGAACAATCCTTAGAAGAAGGACCAGTAGAAAAAGAACAAGAAGATCATACTACGATAGTTGAAAGACAAAAGTGGCACATTAAAGTGAATCTAGTAGTCAAAAATGAGATTAGGGAAACCTATGCTTTAGTAGACTCGGGAGCAGACATGAATTGCATTCCAGAGGAATTATTTCCTAGAAAATATTATGAAGAAACCATGGAAAAACTCTATACAGCCAACAGTAAAAATCTTAAAGTAAAATATAAAATTCTAGATGTGCATGTCTGCCAAGACAACATTTGCTTTAAAACAACTTTCATTCTAGTTAAAGATATCCAAACAGTCATTCTAGGTACACCGTTTCTAACACTCCTCTATGAACTAGAGATTAATAAGAAAGGCATAACCACCTATGTCTTAGAAAACCCAGTCACCTTCAAATTCGTAAGCCCTGTTGAACTCAAAAAGATTAATCAACTAAAAGATTCCAGCCAAAAGATACAGTCCTTGAAGGATAAAAAACAACAACTTAAGAAGAAATAAAGACAAATAGAATAGAAGAACAACTACATTTAGAATCATGGAAAACTAAAATAAAAGATATCCAAGAAAAATTAGAAAAAGAATTGTGTAGCCAAGACCCTATAGCTTTCTGGAATAGAAAGAAGCACCAGGTCAGCTTGCCTTATATTAAAGACTTCAAAGAAACTAATATCCCGACAAAGGCCAGACTAATTCAGATGAACCTAGAACTATTAGAATATTGTAAAAAGGAGATAGCAGATCTCTTAGACAAAAGACTTATTAGACCAAGCAGGTCTCCATGGTCATGTTTAGCCTTTTATGTCCAGAAAGCTTCGGAATTAGAAAGAGGAACACCTAGACTAGTCATAAATTATAAACCTTTGAATAAAGTTTTAGAATGGATTAGATATCCCATACCTAATAAAAAAGACTTGTTATCCAGACTATATAAAGCAAAAATATTTTCCAAGTTTGACATGAAATCAGGATTTTGGCAGATACAAATAACTGAAGAAGATAGATACAAAACAGCGTTCACTGTACCATTTGGACATTACGAATGGAATGTAATGCCTTTTGGTTTAAAAAATGCCCCTAGCGAATTCCAAACATGATGAATGAAATTTTTAATCAATTTACCCAGTTCATAATAGTTTATATAGACGACGTCCTTATCTTCTCAGAAGATCTAGAAAAGTATGTTAAACACATTAGACTCTTTCACAATTTAGCAAAACAAAATGGGCTAGCAATCTCAGCACCCAAGATCAAAATCTTTCAGACCAAAGTCAGATTTCTAGGACACTATATTTATCAGGGAACTATCAAACCCATAGAAAGGTCGATAGAATTCGCAGATAAATTTTCAGATGAAATCAAAGAAAAAACCCATTACAAAAATTTCTAGGATGCCTTAATTATGTCTCAGACTTTATCCCAAATATCAGGATCACTCTAGAACCCCTGTACGCTCAGCTTAGAAAAAAGAAAAAAGGATGGACAGAAGAACATACCCAAGTAGTCAAAAAAGTAAAAACTATAGTCAAAAACCTTCCTTGCTTAGAATTACTAGACCCAGCAGCCTTAGTAATAGTAGAGACAGATGCCTCAGAAATAGGATTTGGAGGAATCCTCAAACAAAAAACCCATAACAAAGAAACATTAGTCAGATATCACTCGGGAATATGGACTAATGCTCAAACAAATTATAGCATAGTAAAAAAGGAAGTTTTGTCAATAGTCCTATGCATACAAAAATTCCAAGAGGATTTATATTTCAAAAAATTCCTTCTTAGAATTGATTGCAAACCAGCCAAAGAAGTTTTAGAAAAGGATATTGAAAATCTTGTTTCAAAACAAATTTTTGCCAGATGGCAAGCCATTTTATCAGTATTTGATTTTGAAATAGAATTTCTAAAAGGTACAGAAAATAGTTTACCAGACTTTCTGACACGAGAATTCCTTACAGGAACAAGATGTCAGACAGACCCAGAACAAAAGCATCCTATGCAAAATCAATAGTTCCAATCCCTCTCAGTAACCCATATTCAGTATTGACTCCACCCAGAACTTTCCTCCCTCTTAGACCTCAGTATTCAGCCTTAGTCTCACCCTCTCAAACCTATTCCCAAGCAACTCTAAAGCGGTCGCCTCCTAGTCCCAGTACTACTACTGAGCAAACTATGTCTAGTCCATCCAAGTCTCCTGTGTTCAACCCATATTATAGTAAGAATTGCTCCCTTACCATTAAACTCTTAGAACCAGACGAAATAGGAGACAACCAAATCCCCAAGCTGTCCAGGATTTTCCCTTCGATTAATGGAAAAATCATGCAATACCACTTACCCAAAGGATTTCAAAGTCCCCTTAAAACCCAGGAATATTATGAGTTTATTTTAGTCGACACAGACTCAGCCGAAATAACCCATACATCAGAACAGAACTCAGAGGCAGTCGCCTATTCAAAGTGTAAAATTAAGAAGTTCATGACTAAACAAGAATGGGGAAACCCAAATCAGCCCAGAACCTTTTCTCAAAAATACCAGCCTTCTCAATACAACTATTTTGACTACCAGGAAGCCTGGTATAAGGCCTTCTATCTTAAGCCCACGGACCATAGTTGGTTCCTCAACTTCAGTCCAAAGATAGACAAAAGGATCCCAAGCTGGATTCATGATTGGTGGACCTACTTTGGGATAACAAAAGAAATAGTTCCAGAACCAGCATTATCAGCATGGGTTTATTTCCATGATCGACTCAAAACAGCCCATTATGGAAACAAAACTATGATGTTCACAATTGAATTTCAAGTTCCATGGATTTTGGGATGGGATTTTGCTGTTAGTAGATCCCTTGATCAATAGTATCCACTTGGTATATGGCCTTTTTTTTCTATCAGAACAAAATAAAGAAAAAGAAAATGGCTCTTTTTCTTGATCATTGAATACTATTGATCAAGGGATCTACTAACAGCAAAATCCCATCCCAAAATCCATGGAACTTGAAATTCAATTGTGAACATCATAGTTTTGTTTCCATAATGGGTTGTTTTGAGTCGATCATGGAAATAAACCCATGCTGATAATGCTGGTTCTAGAACTATTTCTTTTGTTATCCCAAAGTAGGTCCACCAATCATGAATCCAGCTTGGGATCCTTTTGTCTATCTTTGGACTGAAGTTGAGGAACCAACTATGGTCCGTGGGCTTAAGATAGAAGGCCTTATACCAGGCTTCCTGGTAGTCAAAATAGTTGTATGGAGAAGGCTGGTATTTTTGAGAAAAGGTTCTGGGCTGATTTGGGTTTCCCCATTCTTGTTTAGTCATGAACTTCTTAATTTTACACTTTGAATAGGCGACTGCCTCTGAGTTCTGTTCTGATGTATGGGTTATTTCGGCTGAGTCTGTGTCGACTAAAATAAACTCATAATATTCCTGGGTTTTAAGGGGACATTGAAATCCTTTGGGTAAGTGGTATTGCATGATTTTTCCATTAATCGAAGGGAAAATCCTGGAGCTTGGGGATTTGGTTGTCTCCTATTTCATCTGGTTCTAAGAGTTTAATGGTAAGGGAGCAATTCTTACTATAATATGGGTTGAACACAGGAGACTTGGATGGACTAGACCTAGTTTGCTCAGTAGTAGTACTGGGACTAGGAGGCGATCGCTTTAGAGTTACTTGGGAATAGGTTTGAGAAGGCGAGACTAAGGCTGAATATTGAGGTCTAAGAGGGAGAAAAGTTCTGGGTGGAGTCAATACTGAGTATGGATTACTGAGAGGGATTGGAACTATTGATTTTGCATAGGATGCTTTTGTTCTGGGTCTGTCTGACATCTTGTTCCTGTAAGGAATTCTCGTGTCAGAAAGTCTGGTAAACTATTTTCTGTGCCTTTTAGAAATTCTATTTCAAGATCAAATACTGATAAAATGGCTTGCCATCTGGCAAAAATTTGTTTTGAAACAAGATTTTCAATATCCTTTTCTAAAACTTCTTTGGCTGGTTTGCAATCAATTCTGAGAAGGAATTTTTTGAAATATAAATCCTCTTGGAATTTTTGTATGCATAGGACTATTGACAAAACTTCCTTTTTTACTATGCTATAATTTGTTTGAGCATTAGTCCATACTCCCGAGTGATATCTGACTAATGTTTCTTTGTTATGGGTTTTTTGTTTGAGGATTCCTCCAAATCCTATTTCTGAGGCATCTGTCTCTACTATTACTAAGGCTGCTGGGTCTAGTAATTCTAAGCAAGGAAGGTTTTTGACTATAGTTTTTACTTTTTTGACTACTTGGGTATGTTCTTCTGTCCATCCTTTTTCTTTTTTCTAAGCTGAGCGTACAGGGGTTCTAGAGTGATCCTGATATTTGGGATAAAGTCTGAGACATAATTAAGGCATCCTAGAAATCTTTGTAACTGGTTTTTTCTTTGATTTCATCTGGAAATTTATCTGCGAATTCTATCGACCTTTCTATGGGTTTGATAGTTCCCTGATAAATATAGTGTCCTAGAAATCTGACTTTGGACTGAAAGATTTTGATCTTGGGTGCTGAGATTGCTAGCCCATTTTGTTTTGCTAAATTGTGAAAGAGTCTAATGTGTTTAACATGCTTTTCTAGATCTTCTGAGAAGATAAGGACGTCGTCTATATAAACTATTATGAACTGGGTAAATTGATTAAAAATTTCATTCATCATGTTCTGGAATCGCTAGGGGCATTTTTTAAACCAAAAGGCATTACATTCCATTCGTAATGTCCAAATGGTACAGTGAACGCTGTTTTGTATCTATCTTCTTCAGTTATTTGTATCTGCCAAAATCCTGATTTCATGTCAAACTTGGAAAATATCTTTGCTTTATATAGTCTGGATAACAAGTCTTTTTTATTAGGTATGGGATATCTAATCCATTCTAAAACTTTATTCAAAGGTTTATAATTTATGACTAGTCTAGGTGTTCCTCTTTCTAATTCCGAGGCTTTCTGGACATAAAAGGCTGAACATGACCATGGAGACTTGCTTGGTCTAATAAGTCTTTTGTCTAAGAGATCTGCTATCTCCTTTTTACAATATTCTAATAGTTCTAGGTTCATCTGAATTGGTCTGGCCTTTGTCGGGATATTAGTTTCTTTGAAGTCTTTAATATAAGGCAAGCTGACCTGGTGCTTCTTTCTATTCCAGAAGGCTGTAGGGTCTTGGCTACACAATTCTTTTTCTAATTTTTCTTGGATATCTTTTATTTTAGTTTTCCATGATTCTGATGTAGTTGTTCTTCTATTCTATTTGTCTTTATTTCTTCTTTAAGTTGTTGTTTTTTATCCTTCAAGGACTGTATCTTTTGGCTGGAATCTTTTAGTTGATTAATTTTTGAGTTCAACGGGGCTTACGAATTTGAAGGTGACTGGGTTTTCTAAGACATAAGTGGTTATGCCTTTTTATTAATCTCTAGTCCATAGAGGAGTGTTAGAAATGGTGTACCTAGAATGACGGTTTGGATATCTTTAACTACAATGAAAGTTGTTTTAAAGCAAATGTTGTCTTGGCAGACATGCACATCTGGAATTTTATATTTTACTTTAAGGTTTTTACTGTTGGCTGTATAGAGTTTTTCTATGGTTTCTTCATAATATTTTCTAGGAAATAGTTCCTCTGGAATGCAATTCATGTCTGCTCCCGAGTCTACTAGAGCATAGGTTTCCCTAATCTCATTTTTGACTACTAGATTCACTTTAATGTGCCACTTTTGTCTTTTAATTATCGTAGTATGATCTTCTTGTTCTTTTTCTGCTGGTTTTTCTAAAGATTCTTCTTTTCCTTTATTTGATTTTTTTAGATTTTGTATTTTTGACTGTACTTTTTTAATTTCTTGTCTTATTTGTTCGTTTTCTAGTTTAGGTTGTTTCATTAATCTTATTTTGGGGTTTTCTTCTTGTCTGATTGTTTTTAGAGTCTCTGTTTCATTTTGTTGGATTGATTCTTTATTGTTACTGTCGGGTTTTTCTTGGTTTAACTGTTTTCCTTCTATTTGAGGATATTTTAGGGTCTGGTTCTTATAATAATTTCTTTTTCTAAGAGAGTTATCTTCTGAATTAATTACTCCCAATGATTTGAAAGGGCGTTGGTCTTGTATTTCTAGCCATTTTAAGTACTTATTCTTGATTTCCTTATTTTGGCATGCTACCTTAAGCCATATAAAGTAAGGAATCTCTAGTCTTAGTTCTTTCATAAAACTATAGTACTCTTGTTTAAGGGTCTCTCTTTCTTCTGTACTTATGGTCTCAAAGAGCCATTTTCTTTTTTCTTTATTTTGTTCTGATAGAAAATCTACCTTGATTTGTTCTTTGTCTATTTCATATTCTTTTAAGGTTATAGGGTTTCTTTTAATTGATTAAAGAGTTCATTTCTCATAATTTGTCTTAACATGTTTAGGACTTCTTTTGGTTTAGGTTTGGGTGTTTAGGATTCATAGTTCTCTAACCTTTAACATTTTAAGCTTCTAAACCTTAGTTAATCTCTTAATTATTTGTTCCACTGCTTTCTAAGGGTTGATAATGAGTCAGGAACACTGCCGGGAACACTGCTGGTCTTACGCTCCTTTCTGCCAGTCTTACGCTTACCAACGACCTCGGTCTCCTGGTCATCATGTCCTAAGAACCTGGTGGATAACTAAGAGGCCCGCTTAACTAAAGTTTTTCCACTTAATATGTTAAGAGCTAGGGAACTATGTTTCCTAACACCCTGTCCCTTTACCGGAAGGGTAAAGTCAGGGTTTAATCTAACCGATTTTTATAACCACAATTTTTTATGTTAAAAATTGGTGCTGTGCTTTTGTGCAAAAATTAGATAGCATAATTAAAAGCTGTAGAACAACTATTGTAAAAATAGTTTTCTTAGATCTAAAAGCTCACGTCTGGCCAGGGGCTCATTACTCCCGTGGGTCATAGACATATTTGCATATGTCCGCTCAGGAGGCGTGATGCTTTTGATTTAAGGAAAAGGAATAAAAATACTAAAGTTGTGAAATAAAAAGGACTGAGGCTAGACTGCTACCATAACCCCCTTCTCCCCGGAAAAGAGAATTTTTGCACATAAGCATAAAATAAAGCAGTTGAAAACAAGTTTAAATCTTGCACAGAAATAAAACTGGTACTGGATTTCTTAAGTCTAGAGAGACTTACAACTTAAAAGCTTGAAAGCTTTACAACTGAGAGATTACATGAGGTTGGCCCAAGTTGGCCTTGACAGGGTAGCCGGACTCGGCTTTGACTGAGAAAGAGAAGAAATTAGCCAAACATGGCTCTGATACCATTTTGGGAGGCCTGGGATCTGAGTGACTAATTTCTAATAATGAATGTCTGAAAAAGTGGTTTTCTGGTTTGAATGAAAGGTTGAAGGTAAGGATGGATGGTTGAAGGCTAAGGATGGTGCGATGGGCAAGGTGGAGGCTTGGAGGTTTGGCATGGGTGGAGGCTTAGGGATTTTCATGAAGGCTAAGGAGTTGGTGAATGGAAGGGAATGAGGGATGAATGAATGTAGGAATGAGGATGGGTGGAGGGTTTTTATAGATAGTTGGGTCATGGTGGAGGCCTTAGTGGAGATGTGAGTGGAGAGTGGTGGTGAGTGGAGAGTGGAGGTTAAGTGGAACTTGAGTGGGTGTGAGTGGAGTTTGAGTGGAGGTGAGTGGAGTTTTGGTGGAGGCTTAGTGGAGCTTAAGTAGGTTCTTGGTGATCATGAATGAGGGTTAGGTGATTATGGTGGAGGTTTAAGGGTTATAAACATGGATGATGGGTAATGATTGCGGATGCCTCTCACAGGTTGAGGGCTATCCATTTTATAGACTGGTCTGGACTTCAGACTGGTTGGAATCCGGAGTGGTTGGTGCGGACTTCACTTCCTTTGAAATCCGAAAGGTGATCTGACTGGTCTTCAATTATTTCTGTCCTTGGGGACAGCTGGTTGGCTGGCTTCGATAAAGTTTGTCTGTCCTTGGGGACAGCTGGCTGGCTTGCTTTGATAAAGTATGTCTGTCCTTGGGGATAAGGTCTGTCCTGGGGACAGCTGGCTGGCTTGCTTTGATAAAGTATGTCTGTCCTTGGGGACAGCTGGCTGGCTGTCTTCTGCGGACTTCAAATGGGTTGAAATCCAGTATTGGTTTTGGGTTTGGGGCAGGACGTCTGGATTTAGGACAGCTGGCTTTGCTATCCTTTGAGCACTGCAGCACATGTGCGGCTGCTCTTGAGTTACTTCCCGTAACAGTGCTCTAATACCAGAAAAGTCCTTCATATGAGTTGGCATATTCTGACTGGCTGTTGCTGTTGTAGCTTCATATGTGTGATCTGTTGTGGCTGGCTGAGGTATAGGTGCCATTGCTGTAATTGCTGAAGTGTTGCTGATGTGTCACTATCTGGTTGACTGTAGCTGCTGTGCTGGAGGATAAGTCTGAGGAGCGTGCATCTGAGGGGATGCCTTTTGGTAGGGTCGAGGAGTCACATGGGTGACTTTGAGTAATGGATGGGGGGTGACATGTGTGACATGGGAGTTTTTGGGCCAAAGTTGTGGACTGAATCTGGAATAGTATTGGGCTATATTATGTCATAGTCTTCATATGGATCCTGGGCATCTTGTAGATATAGTTGATCTGTTGGCTTGGGCTGGGATGAACTGATATCCTCCTCCTCATCAGAGTCTCCTAGTTGTGATAATTCCTCTAGTAATTTTTTCTTTAATTCCTTTTTGTTAGGAGTTTTGCTTGAAGAAGGTGAAGTTGTGGTTTTTTCTGGAACAGGTTTTTCTATTTTTGGGAATTGTCTGGGGCTATCATAAGTAACTAGCCATCGGCTGATGTTACTTAGTGATAATCTTTCTCCGGATTGAAAGTTTTTCCACCACTTGATCCTAAATCGTCTTTCTAGGATAAGTGGATACTGTTGATCAAGGGATCTACAACAGCAAAATCCCATCCCACAATCCATGGAACTTGAAATTCAATTGTGAACATCATACTTTTATTTCCATAATGGGCTGTTTTGAGTCGATCGTGGAAATAAACCCATGCTGATAATGCTGGTTCTGGAATTATTTCTTTTGTTATCCCAAAGTAGGTCCACCAATCATGAATCCAGCTTGGGATTCTTTTGTCTATCTTTGGACTGAAATTGAGGAACCAACTATGGTCCGTGGGCTTAAGATATAAAGCTTTATACCAGGCTTCCTGGTAGTCAAAATAGTTGTATTGAGAAGGCTGGTATTTTTGAGAAAAGGTTCTGGGCTGATATGGGTTTCCCCATTCTTGTTTAGTCATAAACTTCTTAATCTTACATTTTGAATAGGCGACTGCCTCTGAGTTTGTTCTGATGTATGGGTTATTTCAGCTGAGTCTGTGTCGACTAAAATAAACTCATAATATTCCTGGGTTTTAAGGGGATTTTGAAATCCTTTGGGTAGGTGGTATTGCATGATTTTTCCATTAATCGAAGGGAAAATTCTGGACAGCTTGGGGGTTTGGTTGTCTCCTATTTCGTCTGGTTCTAAGAGTTTAACGGTAAGAGAGCAATTTTACTATAATATGGGTTGAACACGGGAGACTTGGAAGGACTAGACCTAGTCTGCTCAGTAGTAGTACTGGGACTAGGAGGCGACCGCTTTAGAGTTGCTTGGGAATAGGTTTGAGAAGGCGAGACTAAGGCTGAATATTGAGGTCTAAGAGAGAGAAGAGTTCTGGGTGGAGTTAGTACTGAGTATGGGTTGCTGAGAGGGATTGGAACTATTGATTTTGCATAGGATGCTTTTGTTCTGGGTCTGTCTGACATCTTGTTCCTGTAAGGAATTCTCGTGTCAGAAAGTCTGGTAAACTATTTTCTGTGCCTTTTAGAAATTCTATTTCAAAATCAAATACTGATAAAATAGCTTGCCATCTGGCAAAGATTTGTTTTGAAACAAGATTTTCAATATCCTTTTCTAAAACTTCTTTGGCTGGTTTGCAATCAATTCTGAGAAGGAATTTTTTGAAATATAAATCCTCTTGGAATTTTTGTACGCATAGGACTATTGACAAAACTTCCTTTTTTACTATGCTATAATTTGTTTGAGCATTAGTCCATATTCCCGAGTGATATCTAACTAATGTTTCTTTGTTATGGGTTTTTTGTTTGAGGATTCCTCCAAATCCTATTTCTGAGGCATCTGTTTCTACTATTACTAAGGCTGCCGGGTCTAGTAATTCTAGGCAAGGAAGGTTTTTGACTATAGTTTTTACTTTTTTGACTACTTTGGTATGTTCTTCTGTCCATCCCTTTTTCTTTTTTCTAAGCTGAGCGTATAGGGGTTCTAGGGTGATTCTGATGTTTGGGATAAAGTCTGAGACATAATTAAGGCATCCTAGAAATCGTTGTAATTGGGTTTTTTCTTTGATTTCATCTGGAAATTTATCTGCGAATTCTATCGACCTTTCTATGGGTTTAATAGTTCCCAAATAAATATAGTGCCCTAGAAATCTGACCTTGGTCTGAAAGATTTTGATCTTGGGTGCTGAGATTGCTAGCCCATTTTGTTTTGCTAAATTGTGAAAGAGTCTAATGTGTTTAACATGTTTTTCTAGATCTTCTGAGAAGATAAGGACGTCATCTATATAAACTATTATGAACTGGGTAAATTGATTAAAGATTTCATTCATCATGTTCTGGAATTCGCTAGGGGCATTTTTTAAACCAAAAGGCATTACATTCCATTCGTAATGTCCAAATGGTACAGTGAACGCTGTTTTGTATCTATCTTCTTCAGTTATTTGTATCTGCCAAAATCCTGATTTCATGTCAAACTTGGAAAATATCTTTGCCTTATATAGTCTGGATAACAAGTCTTTTTTATTAGGTATGGGATATCTAATCCATTCTAAAACTTTATTCAAAGGTTTATAATTTATGACTAGTCTAGGTGTTCCTCTTTCTAATTCCGAGGCTTTCTGGACATAAAAGGCTGAACATGACCATGGAGACTTGCTTGGTCTAATAAGTCTTTTGTCTAAGAGATCTGCTATCTCCTTTTTACAATATTCTAATAGTTCTAGGTTCATCTGAATTGGTCTGGCCTTTGTTGGGATATTAGTTTCTTTGAAGTCTTTAATATAGGGCAAGCTGACCTGGTGCTTCTTTCTATTCCAGAAGGCTGTAGGGTCTTGGCTACACAATTCTTTTTCTAATTTTTCTTGGATATCTTTTATTTTGGTTTTCCATGATTTTTGATGTAGTTGTTCTTCTATTCTGTTTGTCTTTATTTCTTCTTTAAGTTGTTGTTTTTTATCCTTCAAGGATTGTATCTTTTGGCTGGAATCTTTTAGTTGATTAATTTTTTTGAGTTCAACAGGGCTTACGAATTTGAAGGTGACTGGGTTTTCTAAGACATAAGTGGTTATGCCTTTTTATTAATTTCTAGTCCATAGAGGAGTGTTAGAAATGGTGTACCTAGAATGACGGTTTGGATATCTTTAACTACAATGAAAGTTGTTTTAAAGCAAATGTTGTCTTGGCAGACATGCACATCTGGAATTTTATATTTTACTTTAAGGTTTTTACTGTTGGCTGTATAGAGTTTTTCTATGGTTTCTTCATAATATTTTCTAGGAAATAGTTCCTCTGGAATGCAATTCATGTCTGCTCCCGAGTCTACTAGAGCATAGGTTTCCCTAATCTCATTTTTGACTACTAGATTCACTTTAATGTGCCACTTTTGTCTTTTAATTATCGTAGTATGATCTTCTTGTTCTTTTTCTGCTGGTTTTCTAAAGATTCTTCTTTTCCTTTATTTGATTTTTTTAGATTTTGTATTTTTGACTGTACTTTTTTAATTTCTTGTCTTATTTGTTCGTTTTCTAGTTTAGGTTGTTTCATTAATCTTATTTTGGGGTTTTCTTCTTGTCTGATTGTTTTTAGAGTCTCTGTTTCATTTTGTTGGATTGATTCTTTATTGTTACTGTCGGGTTTTCTTGGTTTAACTGTTTCCTTCTATTTGAGGATATTTTAGGGTCTGGTTCTTATAATAATTTCTTTTTCTAAGAGAGTTATCTTCTGAATTAATTACTCCCAATGATTTGAAAGGGCGTTGGTCTTGTATTTCTAGCCATTTTAAGTACTTATTCTTGATTTCCTTATTTTGGCATGCTACCTTAAGCCATATAAAGTAAGGAATCTCTAGTCTTAGTTCTTTCATAAAACTATAGTACTCTTGTTTAAGGGTCTCTCTTTCTTCTGTACTTATGGTCTCAAAGAGCCATTTTCTTTTTTCTTTATTTTGTTCTGATAGAAAATCTACCTTGATTTGTTCTTTGTCTATTTCATATTCTTTTAAGGTTATAGGTTTATCTTTTAATTGATTAAAGAGTTCATTTCTCATAATTTGTCTTAACATGTTTAGGACTTCTTTTGGTTTAGGTTTGGGTGTTTAGGATTCATAGTTCTCTAACCTTTAACATTTTAAGCTTCTAAACCTTAGTTAATCTCTTAATTATTTGTTCCACTGCTTTCTAAGGGTTGATAATGAGTCAGGAACACTGCCGGGAACACTGCTGGTCTTACGCTCCTTTCTGCCAGTCTTACGCTTACCAACGACCTCGGTCTCCTGGTCATCATGTCCTAAGAACCTGGTGGATAACTAAGAGGCCCGCTTTAACTAAAGTTTTTCCACTTAATATGTTAAGAGCTAGGGAACTATGTTTCCTAACACCCTGTCCCTTTACCGGAAGGGTAAAGTCAGGGTTTAATCTAACCGATTTTTATAACCACAATTTTTTATGTTAAAAATTGGTGCTGTGCTTTTGTGCAAAAATTAGATAGCATAATTAAAAGCTGTAGAACAACTATTGTAAAAATAGTTTTCTTAGATCTAAAAGCTCACGTCTGGCCAGGGGCTCATTACTCCCGTGGGTCATAGACATATTTGCATATGTCCGCTCAGGAGGCGTGATGCTTTTGATTTAAGGAAAAGGGAAAACATACTGAAAAAAAGAGATGCAAGCATGCTGAAAGTTAACTTTGACTGAGGCTAGACTGCTACCATAACCCCCTTCTCCCCCGGAAAAGAGAATTTTTGCACATAAGCATAAAATAAAGCAGTTGAAAACAAGTTTAAATCTTGCACAGAAATAAAACTGGTACTGGATTTCTTAAGTCTAGAGAGACTTACAACTTAAAAGCTTGAAAGCTTTACAACTGAGAGATTACATGAGGTTGGCCCAAGTTGGCCTTGACAGGGTAGCCGGACTCGGCTTTGACTGAGAAAGAGAAGAAATTAGCCAAACATGGCTCTGATACCATTTCTGAGGCCTGAGATCTGAGTGACTAATTCTACAGAATGAATGTCTAGAAAGTCTGGTTTGTCTGGTTTGATGAAAGGTTTTAGGTAGATGATAGAGGTGGTTTAAGGCTATGAATGGTGCGATTTGCATATGTCCGCTCAGGAGGCGTGACTAATTGGAACTATTGATTTTGCATAGGATGCTTTTGTTCTGGGTCTGTCTGACATCTTGTTCCTGTAAGGAATTCTCATGTCAGAAAGTCTGGTAAACTATTTTCTGTCCCTTTTAGAAATTCTATTTCAAAATCAAATACTGATAAAATGGCTTGCCATCTAGCAAAATTTGTTTTGAAACAAGATTTTCAATGTCCTTTTCTAAAACTTCTTGGCTGGTTTGCAATCAATTCTGAGAAGAAATTTTTTGAAATATAAATCTCTTAAAATTTTGAATACATAGGACTATTGACAAAACTTCCTTTTTTACTATACTGTAATTTGTTTGAGCATTAGTCCATATCCCCGAGTGATATCTAACTAATGCTTCTTTGTTATGGGTTTTTTGCTTAAGGATTCCTCCAAATCCTATTTCTGAGGCATCTGTTTCTACTATAACTAAGGCTGCCGAGTCTAGTAACTCTAGGCAAGGAAGGTTCTTGACTGTAGTTTTTACTTTTTTGACTACTTGGGTATGTTCTTCTATCCATCCTTTTTTCTTTTTTCTAAGCTGGGCATACAAGGGTTCTAGAGTGATCCTATTTGGAATAAAGTCTGCAACATAATTAAGACATCTAGAAATCATTGTAACTGGGTTTTTTCTTTGATTTCATCTGGGAATTTATCTTCAAATTCTATGGTTCCTTGATAAATATAGTGCCCTAGAAATCTGACTTTGGTCTGAAAGATTTTGATCTTGGGTGCTGCGATAGCTAGCCCGTTTTGTTTTGCTAAATTGTGAAAGAGTCTAATATGTTTAACATGTTTTTCTAAATCTTCTGAGAAGATAAGGACGTCGTCTATATAGACTATTATGAACTGGGTAAATTAATTAAAAATTTCATTCATCATGTTCTGAAATTCGCTAGGAGCATTTTTTAAACCAAAAGGCATTACATTCCACTCATAATGTCCAAATGGTCAGTGAACGTTGTTTGTATCTATCTGTTTCAGTGATTTGTATCTGCTAGAATCCTGATTTCATGTCAAATTTGGAAAATATTTTTGCTTTATATAGTCTGAATAACAAGTCTTTTTTATTAGGTATGAGATATTGATCCATTCTAAAACCTTATTCAAAGGCTTATAATTTATAACTAGTCTAGGTGTTCCTCTTTCTAATTCCGAAGCTTTCTGGACATAAAAGGCTGAACATGACCATGGAGACTTGCTTGGTCTAATAAGTCTTTTGTCTAAGAGATCTGCTATCTCCTTTTTACAATATTCTAATAGTTCTAGGTTCATCTGAATTGGTCTGGCCTTTGTCGGGATATTAGTTTCTTTGAAGTTTTTAATATAAGGTAAGCTGACCTGGTGCTTTTCTTATTCTAGAAGGCTGCAGGGTCTTGGCTGCACAATTCTTCTTCTAATTTTTCTTGGATATCTTTTATTCTAGTTTTCCATGATTCTAGCTGTAGTTGTTCTTCTATTCTATTTGTCTTTATTTCTTCTTTAAGTTGTTGTTTTCTATCCTTCAAGGAATGTATTTTTTGGCTGGAATCTTTAGTTGATTAATCTTTTTGAGTTCGATGGGGCTTACGAATTTGAAGGTGACTGGGTTCTCTAAGACATAAGTGGTTATGCCTTCCTTATTAATCTCTATTTCATAGAGGAGCGTTAGAAACGGTGTACCTAGAATGACTGTTTGGATATCTTTAACTATGATGAAAGTTGTTTTAAAGAAAATGTTGTCTTGGCAGACATGTACATCTGAATTTTATTTTTACTTTAAGATTTTTACTATTAGCTGTATAGAGTTTTTCCATAGTTTCTTCATAATATTTTCTAGGAAATAGTTCCTCTGGAATGCAATTCATGTCTGCTCCTGAGTCTACTAAAGCATAGGTTTCTCTAATCTCATTTTTTATTACAGATTCACCTTAATGTGCCATTTTTGTCTTTCAACTATCGTAGTATGATTTTCTTGTTCTTTTTCTGCTGGTCCTTCTAAGGATTCTTTTTTTTCTTTATTTGATTTTTTTAGATTTTGTATTTTGACTATACTTTTTTAATTTCTTGTCTTATTTGTTTGTTTTCTAGTTTAGGTTGTTTAACTAATCTTATTTTGGGGTTTTCTTCTTGTCTGATTGGTCTTAGAGTCTCTGTTTCATTTTGTTGGACTGATTCTTTATTGTTACTGTCGGGTTTTTCTTGGTTTGACCGTCTTCCTTCTAATTGAGGATATTTCATGGTCTGATCCTTATAATAATTTCTTCTTCTAAGAGAGTTATCTTTTGAATTAATTACTCCCAATGATTTGAATGGGCATTGGTCTTGTATTTCTAGCCACTTTAAGTACTTATTTTTGATTTCCTTATTTTGCATGCTACCTTAAGCCATACAAAGTAAGGAATCTCTAGTCTTAGTTCGTTCATACAATTATAATACTCTTGTTTAAGGGTCTCTCTTTCTTCTGTATTTATGGTTTCAAAGAGCCATTTTCTTTTTTCTTTGTTTTGTTGTGATAGAAAATCTGCCTTGATCTGTTCTTTGTTTATTTCATATTCTTTTGAGACTATGGGTTTGTTTTTTAATTGATTAAAAAGTTCATTTTCATAATTTGTCTTAACATGTTTAGGACTTCTTTTGGTTTAGGTTCGGGTGTTTAGGATTCATAGTTCTCTAACCTTTTAACAGATTAAGCTTCTAAACCTTAGTTAATCTCTTAATTATTTGTTCCATTGCTTTCTAAGGGTTGATGATGAGTCAGGAACACTGCCGGGAACACTGCTGGTCTTACGCTCCTTTCTGCCAGTCTTACGCTTACCAACGACCTCAGTCTCCCGATCATCATGTCCTAAGAACCTGGTGGATAACTAAGAGGCCCGCTTAACTAAAGTTTTTCCCCCTTAATGTGTTAAAGGCTAGGGAACTATGTTTCATAACACCCTGTCCCTCTACCGGAAGGGTAAAGTCAAGGTTTAATCTAACTGATTTTTATAACCACAATCTTTTATGCTAAGAACCGGTGCTGTGCTTTTGTGCAAAAATTAAATAGCATAATTCAAAACTGTAAAACAACTACTGCAAAAATAGTTTTCTTCTTAGATCTGGGAGCTCACGTCGCCAGGGGCTCATTACTCCCGTGGGTCATAGTCATCTTTGCATATGTCCGCTCAGGAGGTGTGATGCTTCTGATTTAAGAAAAAGCATACTGAAAATACTATAAGAAATTGCATGAAATAAAAAGGTAAAATGCATGCATAGAAAGGAGAGGCTAGACTGCCCATGCCCTTCCTTCTCCCCCGGAAAAGAAAATTTTGCACATAAGCATAAAATGAAGCAGATGAAATACTGATGAAAACAAGTTTAAAACTTGCACAGAAATGTACAACTGGTACTGGATTTCTTAAGTCTGGAGAAACTTACAACTAAAAGCTTGAAAGCTTACAACTGAGAGATTACATGAGGTTGGCCCAAGTTGGCCTTGATAGGGTAGCCAGACTCGGCTTTGATTGAGGAAGACAAGAAAATGATAAGAAATTAGCCAAACAAGGCTCTGATACCATTTCTGAGGCCTGGGATCTGAGTGACTAATTTCTATGAAAGTCTGGTCTGATGAAAGAGTTTAGGGATGATAGAGGTTTAAGGATAATGAGTGGGTGGCTATGAATGGTGAGGTTTGGTAGCTATGGGTGGAGGCTAAGTGGTATTCATAGATGGAGTCTAAGGAGTTCTTGGGTGAATGGAGGGATTAAGAGAGGTTTGGAGATGAGAAGGCATGAGGATGGGTGGAGGTCATTCTGGGTATCCACTCATTCATCTAATGCTTAATTAATCATCAGAATTAATTAAGAAATATCTAGTTAATTAATCATTAGGTATTACAGTATTTGTTCTAATATCTAGTTATTTCTGATTTAGACTTCCTCCCATTCATATTATGAAAAATATCTAGTTAAACTCCATCTATCTAGTTAATTACTTATTTAACTGATTTAGGCTTGAATTTAACTGATTTAGACTTGAATTTAGCATTAGTCCTTAATTAATTAAGCATTAGACTTGAATTTAGCCTTGATCAACAGTATCCACTCATTCATCTTCTTCCAGGAGTTTAACCATGAGGGAACAAGGTTTTGAGATGTAAGGATTTACTGAAGTTTGCCTAGAAGGACTGGGTCTTGCTATGGTAGGGTTTGATGAACCGGGCCTTGTTGGACTTGGA
Source organism: Calamus simplicifolius (assembly GCA_900491605.1). Lineage (NCBI taxonomy): Eukaryota > Viridiplantae > Streptophyta > Magnoliopsida > Arecales > Arecaceae > Calamus > Calamus simplicifolius. The sequence goes on from UESW01004034.1 coordinate 784,577, forward strand.
ATAGGTTTAGGGCTAGGTGGTGACCATTTTTGGGTGGCTTGAGAGTAACTTTGGGAGGACGAAGCAAGGGCTGCATATTGGTTTCTTAAAGGAGTAATAGATGTTAATGGTACAAGTGCCATATGTTTGGCATAGGAGGCTTTGGTCCTAGGTTTTTCTGACATATTTTTTGGTTTATCTGACATTTTGATCCTATAAGAAAAAGTTAGAATTTTTAAGATCTTATTTGAATGCTGAAAAAATCGTTCGTTAAAAACATCGTGTAAATATGCAGGAAACCTTTAAATCCTTTTGGAATGTGCAAAATGCTTTTCTTAATCTGAACTTTCTTTACTCTGAACCTTTTGATGTTTTCTGGCTAAAGCTGTTTATAGGAATCTGAAGGTAATCTGTTTTCCTGACACCTGGGTTGTGATCCCATTTTTATCTATCTCCATTTTGTAGAGAAGTGTTAGAAATGACATTCCTAGTATGGTAGAATTGACCTTTCTACTGACAACAAAGGTGGTCTTAAAAAGCTGATCATTATCCTGACAAATGTATGCTTCTGGATATTTGTATTCTATCTGGAGTTTTTCGTTGTTTGCTAACTGTAGTGTTTCTGTGGATTTTTCTCCATATGGTTCGGAAAAGATTCCTTCTGGGATACAGTTTACGTCTGACCCTGTGTCGACTAAGGCACAGATTATTTTAATTTCTTTTCCGATTTGGAGGGTAATCCTGATATACCATCTAAGTGGTTCTGTTGAGATTTTATCTATGTGATTTTGCGGCTAATTTTCTTTTTGGTTCTAGACCTTTTTCTTCTTCCTGGTTTTGGGTTGTTAAGATTGATGGGTAAGGTTTTAATCATATTGACCTCTAAGTCATTTAATGATTTTGGTTGGATTTGTTCTTCTCCTTCTAATTCCTGTTTCTGAGAGTTGTTTTCGTAATTTTCTAAAGGTTGTATTTTTTGGATACTAAGATCCCTTAATAAGTCGACTACTTCTGTCCTAGTAGGATTCACGAAGTTGAAGGTGACTTTATTTCCAAAGACATGTGTTGATATCCCTTCTTCGTTAATTTCCATCTGATAGAGAAGGGTTATGAATGGTGTTCTTAAGATAATATTTTGAACATCTGGGGTTACTATGAATGTTGTCTTAAAGGATATGTTGTCTTGGCAAACATGTACATTTGATATTTTATTCTTGATTCTAAGACTTGCATTGTTTGCAGTGTAAAGATTTTCACATGTTTCTTCATAATATTTTCTAGGGAATAGTCCCTCTGGGAGGCAGTTCATATCTGCTCCGATGTCTACTAGGACGTATGTGTCTCTAATTTCATCATGGACTTTTAGCTTAATTCTGATGTGCCATTTTTGGACTTTTACTGTGGTGATCTTATTTAGGTAACTTTCTTGTTCATTGTCTTCTTTTTGAAGAACTTCTTTTCCCTTGTCTGGTTTCTTAAGGTTTTCTATGTCTGACTTTAATTTCTTGATTTCTATTTTGATCTGCTTAACTTCTTGGTTTAATTTGGAAATTAGGTCTATTTTAATTTTTTCTTCCTGATCTTTCTATTTAATTATTTCTGGTAGGCTTAAAATTTATCTTTTAGGCCTAGGCTGCAATTCTCTTTAAGTTTTTCTAGGTATTCTTTTCTTAATTCTGGATTTTCAATCTTTTCTATGATGTCTATGAGCAAATCACTTCTTCTGTTACTGATCATATTAACCTTAAAGTTTTCAATACACCAACATAGGGCAATTTCATCTAATTCTTCAGAGGAAGTTTCTTCTTCATCTGATGAGCTCTCATTCTCTTCTATTAGATTGATTTGGTCATTTTCTGAGTTATCTTCTAAGTCTGAGGGATAGCTTTCCTCACTCTCATATAATATTAATTCTAGTATCTTTTCTTTTTGGTCTTCTGGGATATCCATTCCTTGGATCTGAGATACCTTATATTTTCTGCAATTTTTGCTAAAGTGACCTTTTTTTCTACACCTAAAGCAGGTTGGTGTTTTTTCTCTCTTTGGTTGAGACTTGGATTCTTTTCTCCATTTAGGAGCTTCTTCTCTAGTATTTTGTTCTTTGAACATTTTTCTTCCCTTATTTGGGTATTTGTTTGTTCTGGTTTTATAATATTTTGGATTTTCTAGTTTCTTATTAATTTTTTTTTTCTTCTTAGAGGGAGGCACTAGGATTTCATATCCATATTGCCTACAAAATCCTCCTAATTCTTTTTTGGTTATGATTTCATCTCTTTTTAGTTTAGATTGGAGTTTCATTTCAGTGCATATTTTAAGTCTGTTTTGTTAATTATTCCAAAGATATCACCATAGGTAACAACATCCCAATTAATGTTACCGTGGTGTTCTTTCGCTAAGGCTTCACTGACTTTCTTTGAAAATAGATTAGGTAATCCTGAGATGAATTTCTCCTTCCAAAAAGGAGAATTACAGTCTTCTCTTTCTAAGACTCTGCATAAAATGTATCTTTATACCATCTAAAATCTTGTAATTTGGGACATTTGAGTTTCATTAAAAGCATCTTGTTGTTTTCAAGCTTCGTGTCTCTTGATCTCACGAAGTGTCTGTATATTGAATGGATTAGGGTATCTACCCCATTGGGTTCTTCTGTTGTCTCTGATGAGTTTGGTTTGACAATGATTTTTGTGCTATTTAATATTTGTCTTCTATGTTCATGGTTAAGATATTTGTTCCACTATCCTTCTAATTGTCCGGTAAATCCTTGGATTAGGATTTTAGGGGTACTATCCTCAGAAGTATGGGTGGCTTTTAAGGCTCCTGCTGCTATGTTCATTTCTAATAAGAGATTCCAAATCTCTCTTTCTGACATTCCATCTAGGTTCCATTCATATACTGCTCCACCACTAAAGGCTTCTCTTCTAAAGCTTTTTCTTTCTTCAAATTGGATGTCTGGAGGAGTTGGTCTAGGATAATAATCCTTTTGTGTTCTGTAATATGTTTGTCCTTCATTTTTTAGTTTGTTTATCTGATTTTGGATTCTTGGGATGAAATCATATTTATTCTAGTTCCTCTTAGTCTGTTTGTTAATTGATCTATGATCCTATCTTCTTTACTTTTAAAGTATTTTTCCCAGCTGTTGTCTGTTTGGAAAAGAGGTTTCTGTATTTTTATTTCTTTATTAATTCTTGATTCCTGGGGTTTCTGTTCAATAGTTTTCTCTATCTTGTTCAATTGTTCTGATATTGTATATAGGGCCTGGTTGCTATAGTTGTTTTGCTGGACTACCTTTTTGATTTCTTTATTAGTGGCTGGATAACCTTCATTGTCTGGGTTAATGACCTTAAATGGAGAGGCAATGACTGTTTGATTTCTATAATTAATTTGGCATTCTTCTAAAGGAATATTTCTGAGTTTATTTCCTTATTTTCTATGTTTTCCAAATCACTCCTATGGATCTGAAAGGGTACTTATCTGTAATTTTCTTATTTTTACATGCTAGTTCAAGCCATGTAAAATAAGGTACTTCTAGTTTTGTTCATTCATATGATTATAATATTCTTGTTTCAAATTTTCTCTTTCTTCTGGCTGGTTTTTCTCCATAACCAATCAACTTTTTCTTTATTTAATGTGCTCTGAAATCTTTTCTGATTTTTTCTTTGTTGATTTCAAATTTTCTGGTAATAGTATTTAACTGTTTTAGGGTTTCTTCTACCATCTGAGAGTAGGTTGGCGAATAGTTTGGTTCCTCATAGTAGAGGCTTGGAATACTAGGTTCTAAATCAACTCCCTTGAGTTTCAGGTTTTTGTGCTAGTATCTCCTATTTATGTACTAGGGTTCCTCATACTATAGGATCTTTTAAAATTATAGCTAACATTTCCTCTATCATCCTATTTTATTTTGTTGACTATTCTTGTTTCTCTGACTGATCTCCTAGGAGGCTGTTTTTTTTCTAAAGTCCAGTTATCTTTGATTTCTACATCTTCCCAATTGCACATCTGAGGAACTATAGCCTGATGCCTTTCGTCTGTAGCTAGGAATAGAGTTTTTCCCCTTGGGTCTTTCTTATTCCTTTAGCATTGACTCTGGTTGTCATTAGTTTATAGATTACTCTGTAGACAATACTAAGTGGAGTATATCCTAGCTTAATTTTGTCGTATCCTAATACTTCGATATCTATAACCAAAGAGTCCTTAATGGCTCCGTCTATTTCTGAGCTTAAGTTGGGATAATTCTCAAAGTAGATAGGTCCCCAACTAACATTAGTGCTGATAAGACTAAGGATTGCATCCTCTGCTTCATTAAAGCGGTTGTCCTTTAAGGCTATAAATATGGGTTTGTCCATCCCATTTCTGTGATTCGGGATTATGGCAACTTGTACTGCTGCTATATGGATGTATCTAAACTTTTCTTTGAAAGACACTATGTCTTTTTTCTGGAATAATCTGACACTGGTTTGGCCGTTCTCTAAATTGATGGACAGACTTCGTTCTGCAGTTTTGATCCTATATTCTTCAAAGAGATCAAAACTTCCTTTTTCATAGATCTGGTTATACTTAATTTTTGGAATTTTTCTATTTGTTATGTTAATTTCTGCTTTTGATATGGCTTTAGTCATCATATTAATGGCATCTTTTGAATAAGAGTCTTGAACTTCACTGGTTTCTA